>JAQIYA010000504.1:0-19707 GCA_034699355.1 Microtritia minima
TTTGCTTAATTTTTCAGTTCGAACTATTAACTAAAATTTTAAAAATAATCAAACGTTATTAAATTAAATTAAACATTAATAGGCAATATGTGGAAAACATATTTTACGATATGTTATAATCACTAAAAAGAATGAGCATTTCGTCAGTTTGAGGCGTAAAAGATGTTTTTGAGAATAGACTTGGATGTGAAACGATATATAATTTTATAAAATTATATAATAATTTATATAAAATTGAGAGAATAACAAATAAAAATAAACTTTGGTTTTATTATAAAATAATTGGCACTATCATAATATACTCTGCAACTAACATATTAATAAATTGCGCGTAGAAATATATACAAAATTAATTATAATGTGATTTTGCTAGAATGAGCTGTTTTGCATTCGGAAGTTATAAATAAGAGATTGTCATTTAGTCATTTACATCAAATAATTACATTTACATCATGTCATTTGTGTAAATATATGTTTAAATGCAAATATTGTCAATTTAGTTTGTAAAATATAGATGCAATGTTCAGATCATTTCACGCTTATATTGCAATATAGAATTGGTTCAATTAAACTTTAGTTGAGTGCATAATTAGTGAATTGATGGCATGATTGGCGAGCGGTGTAAAATAAAATAATGTAAAATCTGTCAAATTACATAAATAAAAAATAACGTAAAAAGTTGAAAACATTATATGCATAATATAGAAGCGATATTAATTTTAAGAGATCAAATTCATTTATAATAACACTTAAGAGTTTCAATAATTAAGATGAATAATTTTGCGATTCTTGATTTTCGATCGGCGAATCGTTGGCATAAGTGTTCTTAAGTGGATAATTGACATAAGTCACGTTAAGTCCCACTTTTTGCTTTTTGGCTCCACTTTCTAATTTAATTATAACATTTTGAACTTCGTCGACAAGTTCTGCAAATGTTGGCCTTTGCTTCGGCTCGTCGGCCCAACACCGCAGAAGTATTGAATACAGCAATTCTGGGCAATATGATGGTCGAGGCATTCTTCGACCTTGTTTTAAGTAATTCAAAATATCCCAATTGTCAACGTCTGGATATGGAGTGACGCCTCTCGTTAACAGCTCCCACACGAGCACACCGTAAGACCAGACATCAGTTTTGGTATTATAAGTACCTTTTTCTAAACTTTCGGGTGACATCCACTTAACTGGTAATTTACACTTTTTATTATCACTGCTGTAATAGTCTCTTTCATAAATGTCACGTGAAAGTCCAAAGTCGGCCACTTTTACGCAGAGATCAAAGTCAAGCATGCAGTTTCTCGCAGCTAAGTCTCGATGTACAAACTTTTGACTCGACAAATAATCCATACCTGAAACAATTAAATAGCGTCAAAATATTTAATAAATTTTTCTTTTCATTTTTAACCTTTTGATATTTCAATGGCAAAATTTAACAAATCCTTGACTGTTGGCATATTTTTCTCGTCCCTAATATAAGAAAGCAAATCTCCATTTTCCATATAAGGCAATACAACCATTGGTGAGCCGTCTTCTTCAAAGCAAACTCCAATTAACGTCAAAACGTTATGATGTTTGAAGTCTTTCATGAGAAGTCCTTCTTGAAGAAACGACTCGATGTTCATTTCGTCGTGTGCTATCGCAGCTGTTCGATAACAATAATAACAATAATAAATAATTTGCAAACAATGCGAAAAACCAAAATACATACAACTATGCAATGTTTTAACCGCGATATCTCTACTGATGTCCTTATCAGGCGAATGAAGAAGTCCTTTATAGACGCATCCGAAGTGTCCCTGACCGAGAACGTCCATCAGCACTATATTCTCTCTTTCAACCAGTATATGCTCTTCCCTGAGAGCCATTAACGTGTCTTCGCTAACTTGAAACAAGACTCCGCCGACAGCGCCGTCGACTGTTAATAAAGGATGTGAAGAATGCGGATCACGGCCGTTGACATAAGCTATATTTGAATGCATTATTAGGAATATTTGCGTGCATTTTTAAAAAAACATTCGAGGCATTCATTTTTGTTTTGGGGCACATTCGAAAAAAATTCCGCAAACCATTCACCAATTAATTGTTAACATTATCCCAATTATTAAATACATTTAAATAGCAATACTTACTATTATGTGACTGTTCTCTTGAAAATGACGGAATGCTTCGTCCCCTTTCAGAAGCGTCATCAGGAGAATAATTTATGGTAAATGGCGGATACTTTTTAAGAATATAGCCATGAGATTTAAGATAAAACATTACGACCATCACAATTACGATTATTAATAAAATTGAGACTAGAGTTACAACCAATATAGTGCCAATTGATATCTCACTAGGCTTTGATTGAAACATAATTTTTCCAGGACTGTGGTAATCAAAAAGATAAATTCAAATAATGATATATTAAATTGGAATCAAAATATTTTAACTAAATTATAAATTACCTGAAATGAATGCTCCCAACACTGATATCGACAGAATAAGCTCGTCCTTCAATCGGAAACATATCATCGATATCATGTATCATACAATAAATATAGTCGAATGAAACGCTTAACTTATTAAGCAATTTACACGAAACTTTTTTGTCTACTTTGATATCAATATCATAATCAGTGGTCAGATCTTTCCCATCTATTTTTAGTTGAGGTTCCTCTATATAGACAATGCGCATATTATTCGGTTCATTAAATTTGAAAAATTCCGGATCTGGAAAATAAATGAGTCTTAACATGTCTTGATTGACGCCCAAATCTTTGGTTCCATCCATTGTAAATTTCAGCATCGTTTCAATCGGTACTTTTATTTTAGGCGGAGGAATGGGATCTCTGATCGGAGGTGTTAAACATGTCATCGATTTTCCTGAATCGAATACTTTGCACGGAGACTGAGATTGAACTTCCTCTCCAGTTATTCGTGATATGGCTAATACAACCATTTTAGGATAAGCAACAGAATCTAGATTTTCTCCTTTTATGGTAACATTAGTATAACCGCTTTTAATCGTTGATTTTGATTCGATTTTAATAATCATCGGATTTGGCTTATATTGAAAATATTCACTCCACTGGTAATCATTGTCAAAATCTTCAATTTTATCTAAACTTCCCAATATTGTTGGATTGGGCTGAATAGTTATGTTATTGTTAACTATCAGCTCAATGTTGTCTATGATAACTTTAATACTAGTGTCTTGTAAGGAATTATTATTGAAGTTAGTTTGTGTTGCAAAACCATATAAACCACTCGCACAACTCAAAAATGTGCTATTATTGTCGATCTAAGTGTAAAATGCAAATATTTTTAATGAGACAATTTTTTATATTAATTTGAAAAAAATTAAAAAGATAAAAATATATAAATTCAAATTACTTCTTTGCATTCAATTTCACCCAAATAAATAGATCTCTTTGATCCGATATGCAAGTTCTTCCCATATATGGTGACATTTGTTCCGCCATCATAAGGACCAAAAGCTGGATTCACGCCTAAAAGTTGAGGCTCAAGAAACTTAAATTCTTCTTGCGATTGCGTCGTTCCGTTAATATCATATGATCGAAGGCCTCCATCGACATCAAACACGTAAATGTTAATAAAACCTATACAGTAAAAATAACAATAAGAAATAAAAAGTACTTGAATGTAATAGTTGTTCTAATAACCGGAAAATTACTAACCGGAAACTTCCTTTTGCACGTTATCAGTAATGCACTGCACCCTTCGTGGCTGCCAATCAATAACATGGCAAATAACACCAGCAATAGTAATATTAATCATATTTTCGGGATGTTTTTTCCCCAAATTATCACCGGATAACGTAACAACAGTGCCACCAGACAAGGGACCAGATTTAGGTGTGAAGTCGAATATTTCTGGCGGACACATATTATTGCTCCAAAATGCTGAAGGAGGGCACTCATCACTTGCCGCGCAATACGACTCACACCATCCGCATCTCAACGGATCGGAATGATCCAGACATGAGGCGCAGTCGGTGTGCAAAGAACACGATCCAAATGGAAACTTCACCAATTGATTTCCCGACAATAAATAAAGAAACTTTTCTTCGTTATCAAATGCCGGATGAGGTCGAATGGACTTGTCTGACGATTGAGCCGATAAGTTCATTTCGAAAATTGGTTTATTATTCAAGCGTTCGTCGAGAACTACTTTTATTATTCTCCCATCTTCTGTACCGATAGCGCCCACAGTGTACTTTCCCTGAATGGCGACCGCTAATGATGTTATATGACCTTTTGAAACGAAATATATTTTATCATTTAATAAATGACTAACTTATTTTGCGTACATAACATAACTTTTAGGAAATTAAAGCAATAAATTCGTATATACCGGTAACGGCGCGTAAAAAATTGCCATTCAATGGACTATTGCTTCCGATATAAGGATTAAGTCCTGTACCACAGAAGTTATCGTCGACATAAGTCTGTATTGCAGTGCATTCTCTTTTTTCGCCAGTTATCGATTCTAAAATATGTGCATAACTTGCATGACTGCCTCGATTGCAGTCTTTGATCGTATCTGTGAATGTACTTTGAATTTTCTTCATACTATATGCACAAATAGCTGAACCAACAGTTTCATTAATAGTTGTTCCCGAGGATGGATAACCAAATGATACAAATAGCGTGTCGGAATCCTCTTCAATCATATCGCTTATATCAACATCTTTAGGTTTATTCGACCTAAATTTTCCGAAATAAGCTGTCGTTGCGATATAAAAAGTCGTGTTTCTAATTCTAGCACTATTCTTATAACTCTTATCTTCGCAGAACAAAGGTATCTCCATATAAGAAAAAAATTCATTATCGTTTTGACAAACTCTAATTAATTTGGTTTCATATTCGTGTAGATTAGGATTAACGGTCACCGGTTGTGTTGTGACAAAGTATGAAAATCGAGAATAATTAAATCCATAGATATAGTTGACATTAAATGTTAGCCTGTACTTGGACTGAATATCAAGTTTTGTTTTTGAAATGCTTGAATCGTGTGTCAGCGTAAAACCTAATTAATTTAAGCATTTTGTGTTAAGTTTACATCAAACAAAAAGTTTCTGTTATGAATAAATTTAATTTGCATAATACATAGTCATTATTATCAGTAAAAATATTGATAAAAAAGCGTTTTAATCGTTTCAAATGAAAATGTAAAGCAAGTTATAGGCAATTATCTTTATTGAATTGAACTATTCGGAGAAGTTTTGTTTTATTTTGTTTTATGCAGAAACATATATATTCATAACTCCATTCATTTTATGTTGTATAATGCAATTTATCAATTTTATTGAAAATTTATGCAAAAACTTTATCAGTTTAATGACTAACATGACTAACTATAGCATGCATTAAATTTTGATAATTTTATAAAATTATAATTATAATCAAAATTTGATAATTTGATAATTGTATACAGTATACAATATTGGAAACAACATATTGGGATAATCAATATTTAAACTTTTTCACAAGAATTCATCCTTAAATATGCAGACAAAACGCTGTACATATACATTATACTGATTTATAAATAGAATGCTAAATAAATAAATCGTATTCTTGGATAAACCAATGTTTTAAACATTAGTTAAGTCTAAATATTTAGTTAATTATGAAATTTACAATATGTCGCATGATTTAGATTAAGCATAACATAAATTAGATGAAAAAATAAATTTAGTCAATTTAATATACATTCAATAAGACATTTTTAAATAATTTAAAATTTAGATAATTATTATCTAAACAACACATCGGTCTTACAATATGCATAAAACTTAACTTTTTAATTCACATTTACATATTACAAATTTTGAAGCAAACATCTCATTTTACTATTAGTGTTATAAATACCTAATACCTAATGTAATACATCAATGTATAGGTATTATTTCTAATTAATTTCAAAAATATTTTAAAAATAGATTTTTAATTAAATTCAAAATCGAACCTTTATTGAAGCTTATTTTGCGACTTGAAATCGATGGCGGACTCAACTGAAGTGGTCGTCCGTCGTAAGCGTGTCCCACGTATAGACTATCCTTCGTCGAGGAGGACATCGCGAAGAACGCATAACTCGACGATTTACTGCCAACAAAATTAATCGTATCGTTGGGCGAACCAAAAAAGCGATTATAAGTGAAATTGTTTGCATTGAATATGTGACACATTCCCTGATAGGCATCGCCACACGCCAGCAATAGGGGAAAGTCCTTCATGTCGTACTTAATCACTAGAATTTGATTGTCGTTGTTCACCAAAGACCGACTGCTATTGCAAGGCATCGGTGGCGGCAAACAATTGATGCTGTCATTGACAGGTCCGGTCGCGAATTCGTCCATTTTCTGCAAATCGTTAGGCGAGAGCCTGAAAACGGCATTACGAGCGCCGACTATCACGTCTTGGGTTTTCCTGTTGACAATCACTCTAAACACTGGTTCTGAATTGACTTCAATAGTCTCCATATTACGAATGGGTTTATAAACTACTTGTTTCGATGAGATTAGATTTGTATGAAACACAATTAAGACGATAACTAGAATAAGCGGCGAACATATGAAGCGAAAGTTGGTTCGCACCGAACCGGATATTACATGATTGGCTTTCATTGTACTGAGAGTGGAGTTGAAGTTTGCATTTATCATTCAATTAGGTTTTTGTAACTCAATAAATACTGATTTGGACTGATTTGGACGGTTGGCTGACTGTCGCGTACTGTAGCGTAACGTCAATTAAAAGGCAAAAGCGTTTTGCGAGACATAACCCATAATTAGATTTATATTATTTAAACGTAATTAATAAACAGTGTTTCCATTTTGATATTTTGTATTTGAAGTTCAGATTAAAAGGCAATAAATCCTCAAATCATAGAGTTCTCACTTTAGAAAAGCACTTCTAATTAGAGTAAAACTTTTTTATGAATGAATTAATAAATGTAAACAACTTTTTTTCATTGCATAGCGTTATCACAATTGATAAATAAGTATAAAAATATGATGCGTTCACGAAATGAGACAAAACTGTCAAAAATATAAAGTTAGACAAACCTGTGACGAGTTTAAAAGGCATAACACATTTGAGTGTCTCATCAGACGAATCAAACTCATGAATAAGTCATGAATGATAATGATTTAAGTGTTGCGCACTTTCATCAAAATAGAAAAATATGTGAATAATTGTATGGATTGTACAACAGCTCGACTTAATGGCATAACAAGTAAAGCTCAGTACAGGTTTGGGCTCAAACTTCCCAAACACTAACTTCTCATAAATAATAGCTGACAATGGCTGTGGAAGTAATTGTTGTTGCGATCAAAGGGTGGCCAAAGTTGTGGCGTCCGAAACAGTCGACGACGCGATCGCTATCACTATCCGCTCATTATTGGCAGCACTGCTAATGAGCTGAACGTTAGCTGCGATCGCACTAATGAGCGAACGTGTGAGACATAGAGTGAGACATTGTTGGCATAGTTTAGTGATTGCACATTACATTACATAGCGTTACATCGCAAACAAGTGCACGGATATAGGCGTAAACAGTTGTGCCGTCAATGCTATGCGTTTGATCACGACTTTTAAAATACGAACGTTCATAACGCACGTCCCGTTTCGTGCTCTTCGTTGTATTAGGTTTGGGAGAAAGTGATTTGATTGGGAATAGGTTTTAATCTAATTAAACGAATGAAAATTAATTTTAATTTAAGATCTAATTGTCGTTATTTTCAATAACTATTGATTAAATATTTGATAGCTTTGAAATGCTATTTTGATAGAACTACTTTGACTTAGACTGCAAATATTCTGATACTAATTAAAATTAAACCAACTAAAAAGGGCTAACTATAAAAAATTAAACTATTTATTAATTTTTAAAATAGTATAAAATAATAATGACGTGTTTTTAAAAAGACCTAAAAATGTTTATTCATTGAGAAAATTTCATGATTAATTTAAAAATTTGTAAAAAGAGGCTTTTAAGGGCAATTTCAAGAATTTTTTCTCAGCAAATAAACATTTCTCGGTCTTTTTAAAAACACGTCATTCTTATTTTTTATCAAATGCCATCAAAAGCATATTTTTACTTCGATTTTTTCACCTATAGGTAAAAGTGTAGAAAAACTAAAAACATTGATTTTTTATTCCAAGTAGACTTAAGGGTTAACGTGGCTTTGGTTCGAGGGGGTTAAAGGTGAAGGGGGTTTCAGGTCGAGGGTTCTAAATAGGGTTAAGTGGGCTTTGGATTGAGGGGGTGAAGGGGGTCTAGGGTTGACGGGGATTTAAGGTTAAGGGTGGGTGATATAGTATGTCGTTGAACTCAAAAACATTAACTGTTAGCAAATGAGATAATAAGGGTTGAAATGGGTTGAGAGCTTCATTTTTAATAATCGATTTTATGACTTTTTAGTCCGTTTGTTAAAACGGGCTGAAACGCTATAAAGTAGGAAGGTTTGGCCAATAAATGTATGCCTTGCTTATCTAAAGTAACATTTTTATTTTTTTATACATACAGTATAACCCGGATAGTGTGAACTCGGTTAGAGTGAACAACCGCTCATTGTGAACATTTTACTATGAACGGAATTTGCCCCATAGAAACCTATGTTTAAAGTGAACTCGGATAAAGTGAACAAACGGTTATAGTGAACACTGTTTTATGACTTTATGTAGAAAATTGATCGGTTATAGTGAACACCGAAGAATGTCTGGTAATAAATTTTACAACTTAGGCATATTGTTTCAATTAACACTTACTCTTACATTTAAATATAAGAGAAATTTTAAAACTTGCAAAACAGGCATATCATTGTAGTGTACAGCACAATAAAAATTAAATTTTGGTACGCTTAAAGTGAACAAATGTTATTTAATGTAAACGAGTTCACAATAAACGGTTAAACGGTTATAGTGAACGCTTTGTGTGAACGCTTTTTCAAGAACCATGGGGTTCACTATATCTCGGTTAGACTGTAACATATCCGTAAAAACTTAGCGTAGTTTTAATCTAAATGCAATGTTTTATTAAAAAGTTTTATATTTGGACTTTCTTTTTAAAGCTGATTAAGTTTACATTAAATAAATAAAGAAAATGTTGAAATAAATCCGTTAAACGATTAACTTTTCTATAATGTGATATTACTAATCGTTTAATCGTTTAATGAATAATTAATTTGCATAAATACCAAAGTTCTAAAATTAAAAATTAAAATTTTTGTAAAATTAAAAAATTTTCATATCATTTCAAGAAATAATCTTTAAATAGACAATTTACATATAATCGAGGAAAGTATTAACATAAAGAAAATTGAATGCATTTCGAATGTGGATAAGTTGTTGAGCATAACTATAACGTGACTTCAGACAACATTTTTGAATGATTTAAACCGAAATCATGTCAGAATTGAATATTTTATGATCATTAATTTAATTATATGTTTATTTTTGCTACTCTCTAACATTAATAAACAATATGTCAATGCGAATAACATATGAATGCTAGCGATACACGAATTTGCAATTTATCTTATTTACAGTTTTGAAGTTTATTTAATTTTCATTATTACAAATTTTTTGCTCAATTTCTATAAATACAATATGCAGTATCGTTGCATATAAAATACGAGTTGAATATTACTAATTGAGAAATTTATACTTAATTTGCTATAATAAAAATTATATTTTAATTTACATATACAACAGTGTACAACAGTAAACTTATAATAACAAACTTTTCTACACTCTATATGAGCTTAACACTCAAATATTTTAATGATGATGTTTAGCTATAAGTTTTGATATTAGCTAATAGATGTAAGATATAAAATTTTAATGAATTATGGCACAAATACATACTTACGATAAGCTAAACGAAAAGCTTCGAAAAGCTTGTATAGCGAGAACAATGCATGATTTGACATCATTTATATATTAATTTTTTATAATATACTGTATTACAGCTTAATATCTTAATTACAAAAATAGCAAATTAAGTGCAGCCCAAAGCTTATTGAAATAAACATGGAATTAGTTTTTTCTCTAACAATTATCAAATTAAGTTAATGCAACCCTTATTATAGCCTTGACATTTACGATCTTTACTATACTTCATATTAAGGTGGAGATTATAAAATAGCAAAGGCCTGGCGTTTTCGGTTCGGCAAAAAGTGACAAACAGTAACAATAAGCTTATATTAAAAACGACTTTTCTTTTATTTGTTCATAATTTTTTTTAAAAATGTAAAATAAAAATCTACAATTGAATAATTTTGAAAAAGTTGTCTTCAAAATTTCCACTCAAAGCGCAAACAATGTTTTGGCTTCATTAGGTATAAGTTAATATTGGCATTTGATCGGTTCGAAATTAAATATAGGGGGAAGAAAAACAGGGATAAAAAGATTGAAAAGAATTAATTATTTAACTAAGTTTTATAATACAATAAAAATTAGCAATAAATAAGCTGCTGAATAATATAATAATGATAACAAATACAAATAATAATATAGTTATTTATATATTTATAATGAAGTAATTTTAAGACCTATGAACACTTCGGTTATTTTGTCGTTCAAACCGTTTTTCTCTCAAATAATGAAAATGCATCTGTTTTTAATATTTATTAATTCAAAAATCGTTTCGAGAACATGAAATCATTATAACGAATCGTTGGCCTCACTGTCCATCAGCCACGGATGGGCCAAACAGTCACGCGCTTTGGCCCGTTTCAGCGGATCGTATTCGAGCATAGGTAGCAGAAAGTCAGCGAACTGTTCGGCTTCTGATGGATTCCAGTCGTACTTCTCTGTGAGCACTTCGTAGAGACCCCAAGGTTTCAATGAGTGAATGTTTCTAAGTTCTCCTGAAATAAGCATTTAATACACAATTAATAAGTTTGGCATAAAAATGATAATCAGGTCTCACCTCTTTTGTTGAAGAACTCTCGCGAGTATCTGCCGGCGAACGCAAGGTTTTTGGGAATTGCGCCCAATAATTCAATGATGTGCGCCAAATGATCGTCATCTCGAGAGTATTCTTCTGCGGAGTGAGGTTCAAAAAGATAATCACCAGTTGCTAATTCGAAAGCCATACACGCTGTCGACCAGATATCTGCAGGCGAGCCATAGCCGGCGCCGAGAATTACTTCCAGGCATCTGTATTGACGTGTCTGGATATCTTCAGTAAAGTGATGATCCTATTGAAATGTAATATAAAATTAAAATGTTTATTATAGTATACTTTTCCACGCATTCAACTTCAAACAATATATATATATATAATTACGTTCATAAAATATAATAACTAAATAACTATAAAAACGAGTTCGTACTTCCCAACAAGCGTTTCCGAGATCAGCAATTTTAACGTTAGTATCACAAACTTCGTGCGATGGATCGAGAGACCGATCGAGCACTTTTTGGTGGTCTGCAATTTGAATAAATAATGTCAATTCAATAATATACAGCTAAAAAAGGCGTATTAGCTAATACCTGGACAACTCGCCACTCGTCTCATTCCCGCCTCTTTTGCTTTGTAATGATTAGAAACGAATGTACTCTCAGACCTCTCCAGACGATTACCACTTCTCGAGCCGCCACTTTCCGATGCATAGATATAGTCTCGATCGTTGTCCTCGCTGTTGGGCGCAACTCGTGAAACATCGATACCAAAGTGGCGTCCATTACCACCGGCTAACAGACGCGAACCATAATTATGACCGTTACAAATATCATGAGCGTTGGCATGTGTTTGATGATCTAAAGACTGCGACATCTCTGTGGCGATATCCTCGTGAACGGCGGCCAATCTTTCGAGACATTTGGCTTCGTCGCAGTCGTTTTCGTCACAGTCGTACTCACCGTCAAGTCGCAGACAAGCGCTCAGATTGGAAGTGCTGGCGTTCAGTGTTTCCTGCATTTCCATTTCAGCCAACTGTTGCATTTGTATTTCGCGCAATTCTGCTAATTTTTTTGCTTTCTTTTTCAGTTTTTTCTTCTTGTTTTTAGACATTTTGGATGCAGACACAGAACCTGTTCGTTATTATCAAACCCTTCATTATTAACTTTATTTTATAAAAAATTGTAATAAAAATTATAATATAATAAGTTAAACATAAATGGGTGGACACACGAAAAATCTGAATAAACATTTTAATCAACATTCAGTTTTTACTTTAACCAGTCAAGCATATGAAAGTTTAAGTAAAAAACTTATTGCATTAAAACATACTGTATTAAGATAAACATTTTAAGAATAAGAATAATAATATTTGATAAGTTGACAGCTCATTGTGACAGCCCTAACATATTTCATGCATATATTCTTTACTAACAGTCTATGTCTAGAATAAAGATAAGACTAGTGCTCTAAAATTACAAAAAAGAAGATAATTTCTATAAATAAATATGATAGACATCTGACATCACACTTTTACGATCACAAAAAACAGAACGGCCACCATCGGTGACTATCTGATCGTTTTGATAGGCAGTCGTAAATTCCGGTTTCAACTCGAAACTATCGAAACCGTGAAATTAAGTTACACAACAGCTATCCAAATAATAAAAAGTTAGAGTACAACAAACATACAAAGTATGTAATTTTAAGATAATTATTGTTTGTCACAATTCACTATTCAGTCTTTACAAAAGAAAACCTATCTTGAATGCACAAAAAACAGTTAAATATAAAAAAATATAAGAAATACCCTGCAATTCTTTAGGAGCAGCAGATATCAAAGAACCCGGTAATCTAACACCCATTTGCTGCCACTGATACGCTTCATTAGCCAAACGTCTAACGTAGGTTTCGTCAACTGCTAGAAGTATATTCTCCGGCTTTATGTCGGTGTGTATTATTTTACATTTTGTGTGCAGATAATCTAAACCTTGTAAAACCTAAAAAAAAATTTAAAATATTTCCATTAATTAATTGTGAAAAATTAAAACAATTTTAATTTAAAAAATCTTTCTAAACAAAGTTTAAAGAAAAAAAATAAGATAAATGTTTAGAATACCTGACGTATAATTGTCTTAACGTTAGCGATTGGTATTCCTTCATAATTGGATCGTATTATTAATTTTAGCAAATTATGACCCAAAACTTCAAAAACCATACAAACGTCTGTTGGAATTTTGAAAAATGAAAATAGAAAAGAATGTTTTATGCAATCAAGAAAAGATGTTTTAAATTCTTACGCGTGCCGTTAACGCCACTTATTTTAAAATCATCTAATAGTTTGACAACTCTGTCGCCATAACGATCGTCCGGATCGCTCTCTCGCACCTAAATTGCAAATCAATAAATTGTAAAAAAATTATTACAATTATAATTTCTTAAGTTTTCATAACGTAAATATATTGACACAAACTACTCGGGAATAAGAATCAATAAAACTTTAATATTAATTCTGCTTAATGTTAAAATAATATATAAATTACATACACTTTTGAGTAGTTTAATCTCGTCAACAGCAGTCTCTGTGTAATGTGACGCACTTTTAACAACTTTGAGAGCAACGAAACGTTTGTCTCTAAAATAAAATTCAAATAATTAATGGTATTACGACTTTGAAAATATCTTTATTTTCAAAAAATAAAACAGTTAATTACAATATCGATCAATAAATGTCACACAAAAAAGTCATAAATAAATAATCACTTCTAATCGATAACAATTCTAATTAGTTTATTATTCAGAGTTAAACTCAAATTAACGAAAAGCAAAAAAAAGCAAAAAAAAATAATCGATAGTTCTAGTATTCTCAACAAACACAGACTTAAAGTAATATTAAAGCACAAGAAAAAAACAAAAGTATTGCTTAATTTATGACTATTTTACTCGCACTGCACTCAGCACTAGAAGAAACTTAATGGACGGTTAAAGCATTTTTATGAATAAATAACTACAGCATAAAATTAAAGCCATTAAAACAGTTCAGCGAGTTTTGCGAATTATTCCCCGATAAGACTTTGTAGATCTCATAAAAAATCTAATAATAATAATGGAAAAAGTTTTTCTTTGTTAAAACCATGAGTAAAATTAGAATAATTGCAAACATTTAAAAATACAGCTATTTTTCTGAGACATTAAAAGTTAAGAAATATCTCTATAGCATAAAATATAATTTAATGAACTGAGCATAACAATAAAAATATAAATGCAACGTTAAATAAGTTATAAAATAAATGGAGAAGACATACGTGAGATCCCAACAGAGCCAAACAGTCGAGAAGTGACCCCAACCCAACTTTCGCACAACACAGTAGCGATTGTTGAACACATCGCTGATCTTCACGGGATGATAACCGCCTTTCACGTAATCCTGAGGATCTTCCTGTTCGTCCTCATCGGAACCAATCAATTCGTCGTCATCTTCTTCTTCGTAAATGGGCTGCGATTTGATTTCTTTCCTATAAATACAAAACAAACAATAGTTACTCTAATTTATTCCCAATTAAATGCTTGTTTAAGTATGAATAACAATTTAAATATTAAATAAAAAAGATAACAAAAGTTTACACTACAACATCAAAGCCATTTTTAGAAAGTAATTAATAAAATTGTTGCAAAAATAATTACAATAAAAAGGAGTGATATAAACAATGAAAGTTATCAAACGATTACTACCGTCTGGAAAAGAAGGGCAACGGAATCGGCAGAAGTCTGGGCATTGCGGTAATATTGCGTTTATCTTTAGTTTTACTATCAATATCGACAGAATTATAATTATCACTATGAATAATATCACAAGTTATGCGAGATCGTTGGCCGTTATTATTATCAGTCAAATGTCTAGATTTGCGTTCAAATTGTTGCTCAATTTTCATTTTATTATCACAGCGTTGTTGCTCGTAGTGAAGCGCTCGCACGCGCGGATTGATTTCGCGCGCACTGTTAATGCCGTTTATGCCGCCGTAGTTGTTATCATTATCATTGTATTGTTGCTGATATGAAGCGCTCGATATAACACCTGCACTGCTTATCACAGGTAACTGTCGTCTGAGAGTTCGGGTACGCCTTTGATCGGTCGGCGACGGAGAGGGACATGTCTTCGTCGATAAACTTAGTGGCAATAAATGGTCTGATAGTAGTGAGCCGTTACTCATGACATAGAATTTTGTGCAAAATATGTATGTGTGCAGTATATAAGTATATAAGTATATAACTTATACGATTACGTAACGCCTCAATCAATAAAAGTAGGAAATAACGCACAGCAGACTTAGCTTAAGGTTCGCTTCAAGAACCGATTTTACGATCTCTTTATATTTATAACACAATAACTGAAATTTTTGCTTTCATTAATAATAAAACTATATTTCTTGCATATAATGATAACAATAAAAATCTACGTAAAACAATGGTATATATAAATATAAATTATTTCATAATACACTATATAAAAAGAATTGATGAAGAATTGGTCAGAATGTATCACATCTATGATATACTAATGGAAGCAAATGGCAAACTCATCTAACATACAGACGATCGAAATGTTCAACACATTCACATTTTCAAATTGATTTAATTGCAGTGCAATAACATTGGAGTCAATTTGTTTTCATCAAACAATTTGAAAATAGTGACGTTTACGCGTGAAAGAATAGTTGTGCCCGACATTACTCTATCGCGTCATTTACAATCATATGAATCAATAGCGAGTTTATTCACATACTTGTTATCGTTTCAAATCTCGCAAACATTGAGAAATGTACACATTATTCATAATCTAAATTAGTTTCCGCTTAATCAAACACATTATTGCTTGGATATACTTTGTAGTTAACGAATACAATACAACAGATAAGAGCGCATCGAAAGAGCAGAATATATAATAAGAGACAAATTCATGACGTTTGCCGCATATTCCGGCGCAGTCGATACCATCGCAGTCGAGCAAATCGCTCGAATGCTGATCAACCATAATGCAAACTTGGAGTGCACGCCAACACTAACACCATCAGAGCCTAGCCGTGTGTTCAATTTAAGTTTCGTCTTTTGAATATGAAAAATCAATCTCTTTAAAAATGATGACTTTTTGACAGTATTAGAGCAAAGTCTGGTATTAGTAAAAAGCATTATGTTTGCAGTTTATAAGTAAATCAATAAATAATGCAAATCATTATATTGTTGTATCGTATATCAATGATAAATTGCTTTTTTAAGCAAATAACTCAATACACAGTAATTCTACCAAAAACAGTTTATTTGAGGATTAAAGATTTTATTTAAGATTTTAAAAGCTCTTTAAAAATATTTGATAGTATTTTTATAAATAATTTTGTATTTGCAAAATCATTATGAAATACAAATTAACAAACTATATAAACTATACAAAGGACTTTATACATTGTTTTAAATAAATAAAACATAATCCGGTAGATTATATTTAGTCAATTATTTAACAGTTTATGAAATTTCCTGCCAAAAAATATACTGATCATACTGTTGTTAGGAAAGTCTTTATTACGATTTTATTTGTTTTATCCTAAATCGTCATTTTATAACTAAAAATTTGTGAGATAGTGTTAGAAATAAAATAATTTAAATTGTAATTTTAAATAATAAAATAATAAATTAATAATTATTAAAATGTCGTTAACATCACAAGATTGGATCAATTTATTTCAAACTAAAAGTCAAATTGAAAAAATAAAAATTTTAAGATTAAGCAATTTAATTCTTTAAATTAAATTCAAGGATAAATAAATTATTCGTCCATCATATGGATTAATCAATCATAATTGTAAAAAGAGAAACCAATACAAATAATAAACAATTTTCATTATTCTGTCATTCATAGTCTAAGGTCTACATTCTATACACTTTAAATTGTTTGAGAATCTATGAAAAAACTTCGAGTTCGAGTCCAAGTCTGAGTCTATAAATTATATTGGAGTCCTAATCGATCAATTTTTATCCATTAAAATTCAATGGTTCTCAAAATGTAATATTAATAATATTTTAATTTTAACAAAAACTTTATTTTTAATAATACTAGCGATAAATTTTAAGTATACTGCATAAGGCAACCTAACAATGCAGGCAAACAATTTGGATTTATGTATAGACTAACGACTAACGTAAGTGACTCTTTCGTTTGAAAGTCTGAGTTGGATTTAAGAATCTGTAGTTCAACACTAGGAATAAGAGTCTGACAATCGTTAAATTTTATAGTGGAGTTATACTTCTAAATGCGTTATCATTTATTGCATAAATAAAAAAATTGTTGAGACTTAGTAAATAGTAAAAAAGGTAATCCGCTTAATATTTAAAACCATAATAATTAATATTAATTAAATTAATAGTATTAATAACATTTTTGTTATTGTAATTAATTTGTTACACACTGATTGAATTTGCTATATATTCACAATTTTTTTATTTACCATTTAAAGCTTATTATTTATTATTTTACTCTATTATTTTGTCAATTATCTTATAATAACGCAAACATCGCAAATCGTGGAATTAGATTTGGTTATGAAACAGCAATTTCGGCGCAAAAAATATGAGCATTCATTAAAAAAAAAAAAATATTGCGTAAAAAATTTCCAATTTTACATAAGTTGACGCCCACATGAAATTTTTTACAGCATAAACTACTATCATAAAAAAATATCTAATAAATGAAAAACTAGATTGACTCATACAATAATTGAGGGGAAATTTTGTTTAATGCCATATAAGTAAAGCGAGATTTATTTGCTCATGTATTTAGTTTTATCAATTTCTGCATTAAAAAATATTACTACAATTTGTTGTGAAAATTTTAAAATATGATTATTAATAATAGATTATTACCTCTTTAATAATAAGCTATTATTAACTTATATTAATATAAGTTAATACAAGTTCTTTGATATATTGCCTTAAAATTGCAATTTAAATAACGAATTAAAAGAATACACATCACTAAGTCGTTCATCAATTTATAATTAGAATTATTGCAGTTTACACTAAAATAAAATGTGTACACTTTATTTGTATTTTAAGCAATATTAAAAAATCAAATTTTAAATTTTTGTTCACTCATTCCTTATATGTTTCAAATTTTATTCGAGTTAATCCAACATTTAATTTTTGATAAATAATATTTAAATACGATTTAGTCTACAAAATGGTAAAATTAAAATTCAGAAAAAAATAGAGATTGAAAAAAAAAATATTTGACATTTTGATAATTCAAAATTATACTTAAAGTTAAATTATATATTAAAAAAGTCCGTTTAATTATCACATCAAAACAGCAGTGAAGTTAAAAACTAAACAAATTCATAATTTATTAAATTTCAAAACATTTCCAAATAATTATTTTGGCCGTCGTTTGAACGCGAAAGCAATAATAAATTAATTGCTAACTAATCGTAAGCGTTAGACTCGAAATTTGATTAAACCGTTGAGCCATAAATAAGAGCGACAAACAAATGAAAGCCAAATAGTAGAGTAAATACCGTTTATTGTCGACATGATTGGCGGCGGCGTTGTTTCGGTGGTCGTCGAGTCGGTCACTGCCGTAATAGGCGTTCGCGACATTACTGCTGCCCTTCTTGTGTTTGCCTTTCGGCGCTTTCGACCGCTTCTTCTTCGCCTGTATTGCGAACACTACAACGAAACGTGTGGAGTGAGAGGTGAGTCCTCACGAGTGGTGTCCGACAAACCTTTTCTGTTGTCGACGCGATTCATCTCACATTCATCTCGCATTCAGACTCGTATCGTATTTCATAGTCAGCCGTGTCTTCACAACAATAAATACAAAGCGCTCCCCAATAATAACGCACAAACAACAAACACTATGTATTTCGTGATTACTTAAACAAATTTTTTCATTTAGTTTTTAATTTAGTCTCATTTAATTTCGACCTTATTTCGAGAGATTTATATTTTCGATATACAATCGGTGTTTGAGAGGCCAAGCGTTGTGTTGAGTCGGTCGGAGGCGATGACACGTGCGATGAGTGTTGAATGGGTTTAATGTCGAAATGACTGCCAGATGAGCGAACACGTCACGAGTTTGGATGACTCCACTTCTAAATAGTAGTTGAAACTCATTTATGCACACTTTACTAATTAACTCCGCTTTCATGACGTATTTATGAAATACTGACCACAAGCAAGTACTTCAACGGCAAAAATGGATTCGCGAGAGATCGCCGACGACTTGTCGTCGCAGCAGATATTAGTGAACGAGTTGAAGGAAAAGTTGAAACTAAATGAAAACGTTTTGCGAGAAAAGGAGAGTAAAATCGCCGAATGGCAGAACAAGTTTAAGTTTCTCCAGAGGTCAAAGGTGTCGAGCGGTGCGGCGGACACCACACCGAGGAGTAGCGCTGTCGAGGATAAAATGATAGCGTCGACTGACAGCAGTGAATCGGTGTTCAGAGGAAAGCTATTGTTGCTTAAGAAGCAGCTCGAAGAGAGTCGATCGCTCATCGATAAGCAGGAGAGCGAGAAGGAGGCGATGAAACACGAGCTCAATGTTCTGCGAGAGAAGCAGCAAAGATATGAGGAGGAAGAGAGTGAGCAGATTAGGGACGTTGAGATAATCGACGCGAATTTGTCGCAATTGCCTCACGAGTCGTACTCCTCGGTCGCCACCGATAATATTAACGAACTGTTTGCGCAAATTGTCTATAAGGATACGAAAATTATGGAAATGAATCAACAAATTTGCGATCTCGAGACGAAGAT
>JAQIYA010000505.1:0-19702 GCA_034699355.1 Microtritia minima
GGGAGAGAGAGGGAGGGAGAGGGAGGGAGGGAGAGAGGGGGAGGGAGAGAGAGGGAGGGAGGGAGGGAGGGAGAGAGAGGGGAGGGAGAGGGAGGGAGAGGGAGGGAGGGAGAGAGAGGGAGAGAGAGGGAGAGAGAGAGGGAGGGAGAGAGTGACTACAACTATATATGCCATTTGGGGATACCTCTGGCAAGTTGCGAGTCTATGTCAGCACATACAGACAATCAGACAGACAAACTCATGTATATTTTATATTTAGATTTATAGATATGTGGAAATCATTAGTTTTGTCAAATAAAAAATTCCTTTTGAATCAGCACAGAATTTTTTCTTCTACACCTAAAGAAGTATCAATAAGAGTAAGCAATTATAATATATTAATATAATTAAATTAAAATAGATAATACTTTTAAGATAGAAAAAATTAAAACATAAATTGAAATTTTTATGAATTTAAATTTACTGAAATATTTTAAATAATGAACATATCTATTTGAAAGTCTTTATGGAAACCGAGCGAATTATGCGATATAAAACTTCCAGCCTTTGTTGTACCCAAATCGCCAATTCATGCCGAATACAACGCAATCAAAGACATAATTTTCAAATGGGAGGACAGCTTTCTAAACGATAATTTCACCAAAATTCACCGCCAATTCGATTTCCCATTACAGGGGGCTCTACTGTTCCCGAAAACCCGGCGTATCGATCGCCTACTGTTGGCCACGAAGAACATATCACTCAATTTCGCGGTAGACATCGATCTGGAATTGTTTCTAACCGAACACGACATGAACGGACTTCGCTCGTACTCAACGAATATGCTGAACCTTCTGAACGATCAACCATTTGACGAGTCCTGTCCAACAGCGCAGGCCTTACGGCAAATGCTGGACGAATCGCGGCTATCGATGAGACCCTATCTGTACCGCATTCTAGTGATGACATGGAAGTGCTACTTCAAAGTGGATAACTATGTCAATATGTACTATAATTATCCAAAAATTTGCTGCCCATCGATCAGTACTTCCACATGTGTCGAGTTCACGGCGCGGTACTGCTGGTCGAGCTGTTCGTGGACTATGTTTATGATATCGATTTCGAGTCATACCGAAAACATAGACAACTATTTCAATTGCATCTATTAATAACCGATTGTTTGATTTTGATGAATGATATTTATTCAGCGAAGAAAGAATACCTAAACATGGAGTTGAATAGTAATTACGTGATTGTATATGCGCTCACTTATGGCTGCGGTCTTCAGCGATACATATTAATTTACAGTATCCCACTAACGATGTTATACTTATTCATTAAATTATCACTAAATATATTTTTAGTAGAATTAGTGTGAATTATATTTAATTTGAAATGAAAAATAATTATTATTAATAATTATAATTATTTTTAATGCATAAATAAATTTCTGTTTTAATTGAATTTCAAGTTTATTATATTTTATTCATCAGTATTAAACTTTAATCTAATCTTTCATAAATAACTTACAATTCCTTCAAACAACTTAATTTCCAATTGAAATAGCAATAAATCATGCGATGATTTATATATATTTTTACAGTTATTTTTCTTTGATAATTTATATTTCTTTAGTAAATATCTAGTAATACGTGATTACTAATCATTATTATTATTAATATATCATCATTTATTTACTATATTGTTATCTGTAATGAGAAATCTATTATTATTTATAAAAGGAGTAACACCTGTCTAATTACTTTGTTTGTGATCAATAGCTCATTAGAGGCGCATATTTTATTTAATTTCAGTTTCACGTTTCGCATTCATTAAGCATCGAATTTACTGATGACATTCTTTAGGATTAGAAAATTATTCGAAAAAATGTTTACGAAAATGATGAAAACAGCTTTCGAATAATCTGAAAATTATATGCAAAAATAAATCTCAATGAAAAAATCGTTAGCAGTTCTCAAAGTATACAATGGAAAATATTTGGAGAAACATTTTTTGTCAAATCGGAAATAATTCAATTGTTTCACCTTTTTTAGGAAATATAGAAAATATTAATTCAAAAATAAATATAATCTAATTGTAAGCCCACACGTCATTCGCCAGAAAGAAGTAAGAAAAGGGCCGCCAAAATAATACCCATTTATATTCATGTAATAAAATTCTCTCTAACATTATATCTTACAACTAAAATGAAATAATTAGGCAATAATCAAACAAACAAAATAGGATTTAATAAAGTATAAAAACAGATTAACTCATGCTTTAATTAAAAATATTTTTTTATTATCAAAATAAGTCATATTTAACTTTTTCGAAAATTTATTAAAATTAAAAAACAAAGTTATTACTATCAGTTAACAAAATGTCAAAATTATTTTATTTAACAGCTATTGTTTTGCTCATCCATTTGTCTCTCTCGGACGGCGCGTGCACTTGCAATATGAGCTCCGGTTCGGGACGATTCTGCGGACGAACCCTAAATCGCGGCAGCAGTGGCTGTACTCCCGATAACATATACCAGTGTGACGGTCTCGGAACGGCGGCCGAGAATTTGGGCGCGTGTTCGAGTGGCTGTACGGAGACGCCGGCGGGACAGAACGATAGATGCTGAATGGGTTTTTGGTTAATCAATCAGAGAATTAACTCAAGTATTAAACTATTGCTTTCGAGTATTAGATGACACTGTATTTTATTTTATTTGCGTAAAATATTATATTAGTTATCTTTATTTGTTTTTGAATTTTAATAAATGAATTTAAATTATTACTAATAGTTATTTAATAGTAATTTTCAACAAAGCATTTATTAATCAAAATATATAATGGGTTTTATTGATATATGTTATGAAGAAAGATTGAAATTGTTAAACATTTTTACTTTGGATAAACGAAGAAAAATTCAAATATTAAAAATTGTTTTTAAACTTAAATATAATGTATATAATTGTAATCATAAATGGTTAGACAAAATATTATTTTATGACACGTCCAGAAATGGAACATTTTGTAAAATTCCTGTTAAACACAATGTAAAAGACTTTTTTATTAATGCATCAAAACTTTTTAATTCTTTACCTATGATATTACGATGTGAAAATAATTCTGTAAAATTTATCAAAATGTTAGAAACACATTTGTAATACATTTTTTTAATGTATTTTTTAAGACAAGTTCTTGAATAAACTGATTATTATTATTATTATATTAGGTCGTTCGATATATTTTAAAGTTTTTTTTTATTTAAAATTATTTTTACAAAAATTATATATATTTAGTCAAAGTATTCTCCCTTGACTTCCAAACACCGCTCAATTCTCTTCTTCGACATCTTGAACGCCACGCACCACTTAGTGAAAGGAATAGACCCTAAATAGGCATAAATCGCGGAATCAAGTTCTTCTTCTGACCCTTAACACTGTCCCCGAAGATTGGCCTTCGAACCTCTAAATAGCCAAAAGTCACCCATTTATAAATCGGGTGAATAAGGCGGGTGTGGGACTAATTGGACATTGTTTGCAGTCAAATACTGATTCGTCTGTTTTTTGGCCTTCGATAGAAAGTGCGGTACAAACTTACAAAACTTCTTCTGCACATTAAGCTTGTGATGAAGAATCACGAATAGACCGTCTCGTTTAATCTATATTCTTTCCTGCAACTAATCATATATCATACATGCTTCTTCTCTAATTAGTTTCCGAACAGCATCGATGTTTTCATCGGCGGTTGCAGTCTTTGGTCTTCCATATAGAGGGTCATCTTCCAAAGACTGCCACTCAAGTTTAAACTATCGGACCAAGTATTCAATTGTAGATTTTGAAACTATAGATACTCCTAATCTTGTGGTTAAACGCTCATAAATTTCTTTCAAGTTCTTCGTGTCCATAAATCCATACAAATTAATTGTTTTGATTTGCTCTCTATTCAAATTTATATTGATAGGCAAACATAGTCAAAATATCACTGGCTAGAAATCTTTAGTTAACCATAACTCCAAGACTACATAAGATATGTCTCAAATTTGGAATATAATCTTTCTATAAGTGAATCTTTGAATTGCCGTAAAAATTTAATTTTTATTGTTGCGTCTTCAGCACAACCTTTAATAATTATCGAACGCCCTAATATAATCTCTATAACTAATCCTTGTCCAACATATAATTGCAGTAAACTTAAATTATTCATAACTTTTATATAAAATATTTATTTTAAACAAAATTTTACAAATATCATTACACACATATATTAGACAATTTCTAGTTCTTTAAAAGTGAGTACACTCCTTCTTCGACTATTGATCGAGGTTTATTCCGAACACTACTCATAAGATTTTTTGCGGAATTGTTTGCCACATTACTCCATAAATTTTTGCCATACTAAGTATTTCTTAGAGTACTTTTCTTTTCTGTTATATCGAGCACTATCTGGGACTTCATTTTTATGTTTGTTATTATATTATCTCTGTCCAGGAATATTCCTTGGGTCCGCCATGGCGTATGTTTGATCGTCTAGAATAAGTTTTTTTTCCAATGACTGTCGATAAACTTGCCGGCAATTTGTTTTGTCTCTTAAGATTTGCATATTTGTATATTCTGATACACTATGACACTTAGTAGACTTTATGCTAAGTCTTAATTTTATGTTAAATGTTGTGGATCTCATAATATTCATGACTTTACCATCTTTTCGAACAGAAAAATTCTGTCTTAAAAAGTTTGCAAACTTTATTATTGATTCTTCGTGAATCAATTGATCTTTTTCTGCCAGATTTAAGCTTAAATAAAGCAGAACCACTCTACTCATATCAATTGATGATATAAAACAATCAAAGATCTTTGATTTCTTCTTACATGAAATGTTTTGCTGTCAAAAATTTGTTTTTATGATCTATATTTTCATAAAAATGCACAACTCTTTCGGCTAACACTTGTCTTTGATTCTATTTCATCCTTATATTGATTTATGAAAACAAACCATTATACCATTAAAACTTCGACAACTATATGGCTTTTAAATCTAATTCATTTCGAATTTCACCAATACATGCGCGCGCTTTATTTTTAATTGTTAAGTTTACTGCAATCGTATAATGGACAAGCATTAATTAAACTAATAAAGTGTGTGAGTGAGACCATCACAATGTTTAAAATTGTTGAATTAAATTTTTATATTTAATTTTTTTTATTAAGTTTTAAGAATGATATTTTGTAACTATTATATCCT
This sequence comes from Microtritia minima, assembly GCA_034699355.1. Classification (NCBI taxonomy): domain Eukaryota; kingdom Metazoa; phylum Arthropoda; class Arachnida; order Sarcoptiformes; family Euphthiracaridae; genus Microtritia; species Microtritia minima. The sequence continues at coordinate 5,217 of JAQIYA010000505.1, forward strand.
TAAAATAAATTTTTAATAATTATAATTTTATCATAGATAAAAAAAATTTCAACCAAATTCATAAAAATTTAATTTAAAAATCTCTCACTCAATCACAATAAAATTCAAATGAAATTCAAATATCTTAAAGAAGTTAAAAAGATTAATGAAATTATCAAATCATGCTCTATCACAACATTTAAGATATAATTTAGCCGAAAATTTATCTGTTTTGTAATCTCTATATATAATTAAAATAATTGTGTTCGTTCGTTCGTTCGTTCGTTCGTGACTTGCCAACAATGAAAATATGTACTAATTTTATCACTCTATGTTTGTCAACATTTAGTTTAATAAGACATTTATGAATTAGTTATAAACTTTTAATTTTAATTTTACTGTATAAGCCGAGTACCATTCATAAGCCTAAATTAAAGCACAATATTATTAAAAATAATATACTATTATTTTCCTAACATTTTCTTTTGATAAGCCTTAACTTATCAAAACTTATTAAGGAAACTATTTCAGGTGTGCTTAAAGAAGTAAATTATTGTTTTACGATAAAGAGTATGCTATATGAAAAAATTATTTACCCGAAAGAAACTGATTAAAATATTTTTTATTTAATAAATTAAGTAAATGAAATCTGATAAACACCTGTAATTCAAGTTGTATATAAAATAATTGCAATAATTGTTCTGTTATTTATATCAGACTCGTATTATGTGATCATTTTCTAGGTTTTACTTATTACATCAAATATGAATAAAACTTGTAAGTCTTGACAATAAATAAATTTTATAAACTTCTATTTGAAAATTGTATAAAATATATGTTTATAGTAGAAATTATTATAAAACTACTTTAAATTTATATATTAATTTATAAAAAATAGTTAATTTAATAACAATAAATAAATACCATAATTTCATTTTTAAATTAGTTGCCTTCAAAATATTCTGCTTTATCGTGTCTATACTCGATGCGCGTTGCGATTGTCCAGACTCAACCCTTTTAGAGCCGTGCGCGTGCAGTAATGATGAAATACTATGCGAAGGAAATAGCGATTTCAATATTGATCGCATCTTTCAGAGATTAAGTGAAAACACTCGCGACGATAGAAAACATTTGAAAAATTTACTTTTAAGAATACCGCTATAACAGAATTAAAGCAGAATTTTTTATACGACTACATTTGACGAAATATTAATAGATAATACAAATAATTTAACGCTAATTAATACTTTTGCATTTGGGCCGACATTTTTAACAACAAAAGTAATTAAAATAGCATCAAAAATCAAACACAAACTTCCCGAATATGACATATTTACGATGTTGAGTATGTTTGTTAATGCGGAAAACATTGAATGCGTATATTTCGATATCACTGAAATCCCTTCGTACGCGTTTAAGCCAGTCATTGGCTTTCAGACTAAATTAAAGTTTATTCGTTTTGCTGGATCTTCAACATTATTCGCCATTAATAGCTTCCCGTTTTATTACTTAAATTCTTTGGACACTATAGAAATAGACTATAATAGTGGTCTTAACAGAATTTCGTCGCACGCTTTTAGTTTTGAAAAATTTTCAAACCGAACATTGAGAGTGGTTTTAGATATGAATCAATTAAATGGTAGCAGTTTTGAGGCGCAATCATTCGTCGATTTGAATCGAGCGACTAATATGGAATTTTCGTGGACCAGTGATGATTCTGATACAAACCGAATACAATTCTTAGACGAAACTGTATTTTTGCAATTTCTAAATCAAAATCCAGCCAACAGTATAGAAATCACGCACATTAAGCTGGACTGCAGTGATTGCCGGTCTTATTGGTTGTGGAAGAATGTGAATCTGGCGAACAGAGTTAACGCGAAAGAGTGCTCCAATGGAAAGACATTTTTGAGTAACGAAAATTTTATTAATTGTAAATGACGTCTAAATTAAGATTTAAATAAATAGTAAATAACTTTCAAAAAATTTATTTTTAAATTTATTTTGAATTTCTATGATTAAAATATTTGCTTTTAAAACGTTAATATTAAAAATAAAATTTCTAACACCAGTATCTTAAAGTATTCTCTAAATAAACTAAAATTTAAATTATTAAAAAAATGAGTACTTATAAAATTAGTTTATTTAAATAAAAACTAGATTTAATAATAAGTAAGCTATTAGTGATGAACGTGTCCGTAAAACAGCGGTCCATAATGACCGTAATGATGGTGACCGTGATAGTCATAGTGAGCCGGTTTATAGAAGTGGCCATAACTGTGTCCGTGACCGTAACTGTGTTCCACGTGATCGCCGTGATGGTGACCGTAACCATAGTGATGAGTCGCGTAACCCGATAGGTATCCGTGACCGTAGTGTCCGTGCTTACCGTAGTGGCCGATGTGGTGCAGGTGAGTGGCGGTTAACGGACTGACGAGAACGGCGAACATCACAAACGAAATTACTGTTAACTGTTGAACAAATTTCAAAACAATAAATTTTATTTATTACATCAAAATAATTAATTTTTCACTTTAAAAAATCAATAAACTTTTAAACTAATTTAAAATATAATTTTTAAATTAATTCTTACATAGTTTGCCATTTTATTCGCAGACAATTGTTAGTCAATTGAAGATTTAAATGTTATTACTTTTAGTGAGCTGTGAATGAGTTTAATATAACTCTGTTTAAGTCGCTTATATACTTAATTTAAACTGTGTTATAATGATAAATAACAATAAGAAGGTGTCATTAAAGAAATAGTTTATATTCATGAATATAATATAAACTGTTGTTTGTTTTGATCTGCTTATGAATCTGTTTGACAAAACTATTGTTCTCTAAGCAGTGAAGGTCGAGCTCATGAAAGTGAAAATAAACAAACGCTTAATTAGTAAACAATAACAATTGATGACAAAAAAGTTTTTCTTTAAAGAAAACAAAAAATACTTATTGTTTTTAAAATAAATTTTATTTATTTAATTTAATTATTTAATTATTTGGTTCGTAAGTTCATATACACTCGCATTCAAACAAATCATATCATTTGTTGTTATTCAAGATCAATAAACTAAATCTTTAAAGTACTCAAAACACACATTAAAATAGAACTTTTATTTTATTAATATTTTTTAATTTAATTAATATGTTTTGCGTAACATATTTAATTGTTTTATAAAAATAGAAAACAATTAAAGTAAAAATTAGTACAGTATTTACAATTAAATATTTGCTAATTAGTTATTTAGTTCATGCAATACAAAGTTTACACTTCTCTGTACACTTTTCGAGTGAGACATTATTGCGATGATCGCACTCCCAGTGCGGACAACCAATTGGCTCATTATTAAGAGCTTTACAAACTATTTTATACACATCGAACCGCTTATGTGCGCGATCGGGGTTCGGACCGCAGAGACACTCGTAGTTCGGGTTAATAGCTTTGGTGGTATATTGAAAGCCGTCACTCCAGTGGGCGTGCACTGACTCTGCCCAATACCAGAGCGCCGAACCCCAGGCCAGGTCCTCGTCGGCGGCCACTAATTCCGGCTCATTAAAGAGAACATTTTCGTTACCGTTGAACCAAAATCTCGAGAAAGATATTTCATTCCTAAAATTATTTACAAATAAATTAGTACTAAGTTTAAGCTTAGGAATACTTTTCATGCAAACCCTGTGACACTTGATGTGCGAATTGAATCAAATCTATTAGAGTTTCTGAAATTCTTTTCTCTTTTCTATGAATTAAATACGAGCGCAGATCTCCGTTAACCATAAACGGCAATATAATAATGGGTTTCGAATTATCAAAACTGATTCCAATTAATCGCAAAACATTGATATGATCTAAATTTTGCATTCGAATGGCTTCGTCAACAAATTCTTTATATTCTTTTTCGTTTTGCATACCTTTTATATTTATAAAAATTTTTACAAAAGCTATTAAACTTTTCATGTTTTTTTAATATAAAAAACTTACTTATGCCTAATGTCTTAACGGCCACCACTTGTTTGTATTTATATTCGTTATAATATAGTATGGCCTCATACACATTGCCATAATATCCCGATCCCAATAAATTCTTAGTTTCGTATTTTAATCGATGAAAAGGAATTTCTAGTTTATTCTTATCGAGTAATTCCATAATTTCGGCGTCATTTATGAATGTGTTCTCGACGTTCATTAACGCCAGCCGTTCATCAGTTATCGATTCTTTCTCAATAATAACTGGCATTTTATCTACAAATAAGTTACTATGACTAACAAATTAATCATAATTATTATAATTATTATGTTCTTTAAAAATTTACTCTTAACATAATTTTCGTGATCAGTTCTTTTGTTTCTTCGATTACGAATATAAATTCCTAGTAATTTCAATAAAAGCCAAATACCGAAAGCCGATAAAGCAATTATGAGTAAACTTATAATTAAATAAATAAATATCCACAATATATGCATATTATGTTTTTCAGCTAAAATAAAAAATAATTAAATTTTAAAAATAATTAAATATTTAAAAGTTTTTAAATTAGTTATTTTTTTACCACTATTATTATCGAGAATTTTTTCATCAATGAATGTGGAGTTTTCGGCGTAATTTTGAATTGGTTTATCAAAAAGAGTTGTCTAAAAATCAATTATTTTAATTAATATAGTTTTTAATTAGTTTGCGAGTTTGTTTGATTGTGTGAGTTTGTGTTCACCAATGTTTTTAATTTAGAATTTTATTCTCTCACAAATAATTTGTAATGATTTAGATATATTTTCAGAGTATCTGTTTGACAATTATTTCAATTATACAGTGAATAATTTAAACTCTATTTTGTACATATGGTGATCAGATTGTAAATAAAATATTGGAATTTATTTTTGAAATTTCTTCAGGGTTTCTCCAGATATATGTTTTAACTTTTTGTTAATCTGAAAGGAATCTAAAAAAAATTCTGGTCACCATATTTGTACATCACTTACTGTTGGAGAGGTTGTGCTCTGAATTGGTATAGAAGTTAAATGAGTAACGACTGGACAAATCGGGTGCAAGTAATTGATGAAATTTTGGGGATCAGCAGACGTGGCGGGACAGTCGTCTCCATTAGAGGTGCACTTGTTCTCCGCCAAACACCAGCCACAGACCGGATTGCATGAGTGCAAGCAATTAAAGCAATTGCTATATGTTTGGCATTTGTCGCGCAATTTAGCAGCTCTTTCCTGAATAAGAAATTCATAATAAATTTATTGCTGGATATGAGTAAATGAAAAGTCAATTGAATTAAATTATTTTAACATTACCTCAGAAATAGGATAATATACATCTGGAAGTTCAGAGGCGTTCACATTCCATATTGATTTGGATTTCAAATTAGTGCACATAACGTACGGTAATTGATTTCTGGCAAACCTGTGTCTCTCCAACACAAACCACTCCATACGACAGTCGCACTTCAATTCTGATATAATAATTGCATTAATTCTGTTTGCACTCAAAAACGGTTCGAACACATTCTCCTCTAAGTATTCAATATTTGAATTTTCCCGCAAATCAATAGTTAGCGGACGTCTGGCGTTAAGAAAAACGCCGTTTGGAAAAGAGGTGGACTTTAATTGAGTATTATTTAAATAAATTTTAAGCGTAGTGTTGGAGTAATGGTTAAAAGCAAAAGCGTTGACCTCTATTCGCGTGATATTACCGCATAGTCTCACAGTCTCTAAATTCGGCAATTCTGCGAACGCGTACTCTTCGATCTCGACGTTAATCATTCGATGACAGTCTATTAAATTTATACTCTTTGTCTTTCTCTGCACACTATTTATAAAATCGTTAGCCGTACTGCGATTCAATTCATATCCCTTGATCTCAAAACTTTCAGTTTGGTACAGTACTGAATGACTTACTGAACAAATAACTAACTCTTATATCCGTATTAAATTTATAATTATGATCATACTTAAGAAAAATGTTTTACACCGCCGAAACGACTGCTCCATTAAGAGAGTTCACAGTGAAATAGTATAACAGGAAAATATTATCTATACCTATAGCTAATTCTTTGAATGTTAAATCCATGAACGCATTGTCACCGATTTCATTGAGTATTATATTACCCAAATATAGTTTGTAAAAGTTTTTGTTGGCATTGGATAAGGCTTTACTTATTTGATCGAATACATTTCGCACATAGAATCCACCGAATACTACTCTTCGACAGTCGAGACAACCGCCGCCGTCCTCATCACCAAAGCATTGCTCACTATTACTGCATTCACAATAACGATCAACTGATAGTTCGTCTGGACATTTGGCGCCAAATGTTCGGCCATAATAGAGAATTAAGGTTAATATTACTAAACAATTAAAATATATTAGTATTTTATTCATTGAAGTTTTTTTTTACAAATAATTCTTTGTTGTGATTGAAATTTTAAATACTTTTGAAATAAAAGATTACTATAATAAATATTACAATATATATTTATATATATTATATATTATTAATATATGCGAAAAACCAGACATCAGGTTTTTATATAAGCTTAATCTCTCGACAATTGTTGTCAAGCATGGCATTGGTTGCTGTCGTGCATGAAAATATTACAACTGTACAATCGTTGACATTTATTTCGGATCAGAATAGCTTATTAAAGCTATAAAGTTTTACATCATTTATGGATAGTTTGTAAATTTTATATCGAAATAATATAAAATTAGTTTCTTTAATGCATGAATGCTGTAAAGTATTATAAGACACTTCCGATACAAAATAAATGTAATCGACTGTACAATTCATATCATGTCCTAAAAGAGTTTTTAGGATTAAGTAATAAACACAATCCCAGTATTAATTCTTATCTATCTTATAAGCATCAATAAATTATATCTCTGTTGTCTTATAATACATGATTATATCAAACAAAAACCTTTAAAAGTGGAAAAATATTTAACTCAAAAAATATATGACACGAGTTTTTTAAATTAATTAAATTAATACAATGTAAGACAAAATAATGATTGTATTGTATAACTATTAATGTTCTTAATTTTAAAACAATTATAGATAATATAAAAGTTTGTATTAACAAGAATGACCATAAATAAGCGGAATTTAAAATTACAAATAACATAATAAATAATTATATATAATTATAATCACGATTAATATCTAAATTAATATTAAATCAGTCCAAAACGAAATCTGTTCTACAATTTGTACTAAACTATAGTCAATACACTGACATTTGTTTCTTATCATTCGTTTTCAAGCGATGATATCCGCAATAAAAAGAGTAACTGAAATAAGAACTGTGATAAAAGCAATATATTTTCCTTATTGTTTTATTTTCAATATACAAACATTCACTGCAAACTGTAAAGTTTTTTAATAAAAACAAATTATACTTAATATAAATATATTAGAAATTAATAGATTTGGATAAAGAAGAAGAGCTATACTATTGTAATTTTTATTGAACACATAACCAAACAAATATCAACTAAATTTTATCTACTTTTTCAACTTAATCGACAACTTTGGCCCTAAAAAATGTGTTATAAAATGTGTACTATATTAACGGCCCTTTTCTGCCTTTCACTATAGGCAGTGATGGGTCAAAATGTCAATTATATATGAGTTATTAAAATCAGTAACGAGAAGCAAGCATTAAACTAGTTTTGAGTGAAGAAAATCAAATACTTATAGCTTTATTCACATTTAACGTCTACAAAATTGTAATTTTCAAACGAGTGATCCTAAAATAATTCACGATAACCGATGACCACCTTTACAGTTGTTGTTGAGTGCGCTCAATATATCAGAAATACATTTTGATTGATTATTTATTTTGGATAAAGAAATTAGAAATTAAGATTTGAAAAAGTTTAAAAGTTTATACTTTAAAAGACGATTAAACTATTTATCAAATTTATATCTCAATTCAATTACTAAATTGATTAATATGAAAAATTTCATAAGACTTTCTTCGTCTCATTTACTATAAATTTCAATTTATTTCCTTATATTTAGTAATAATAATATAATTAATTACAGTTTTTAAATGTGTTTTATTTAAAAATTATAGTTACAGAATAATTATTTGTTTAATCTTACTATATTTAAACTGTAAAATTAATTATTAATAAAAAATAATGTACAATTTTTAAATCTTGTAAATTAGTAAATTTGAGACGAAATTGTAAAGTTAAAAATTTTCTGTTGTCAATACTACAAATAACTCAATTTAATATTACATAAAAAAGATAATTATTGATATTTTTATGTTATGAAAATTATTTATAATTTATGTAAAATCTAAAATAATATTTTAATTAAAGTTTTTAAGCAGAAGTTAGTATTTATAAATTTTAATATTTAGTAATCATTAAACAATTGAGAGTAAATTTGGTAGTAAATCATCACATAAATGCTACTGATCTGTAGTGAATCGTAGTTCTTTTCTTAATCAAATTAATTACAGTTTTTAAATGTTATGTTTTTAAAAATATAATTGAAGAAAGAATTATTTGTTTAATATTAATATATGCTGTATCTTAATATATCTTATTTAAACAGTAAAATCATTTATTTATTTCATTGTTTTGGTTCACTTTGTTTTGTTACTATTAGTATTTTAATATAAAATTTTACGAAAAAATAAAATAGCATACTGTCAAATATCTCTAATTTAATAGTAATCAAAAAAATTATTAATATTATTATGTAATTTAAATTAATTACAGTTTGTTATATTTGAAAAAAATTAAAAATTATTAAAATGAATTGTATTTAGAATTGTCTAGAATATCATCACATAAATATTACGTTATTATAACATTATATTTAAATAATAATTTTTATTTTATGTATACTTTGCCAAAAGCTTGTTTATGGATTGAGATGTTTGCCTGTCTGTCTGTCCGTCAATATCTCCCTTTGATAAATGGAAGAAACCATAGTTTAACCAAATTTAAATAATTACAATTAATTAGTGTAATTAGTGTAAAACAAAAATACATGTTAAATCTTTAAATAAAATTAGCAATTTCTACTGATAATGTGGTAAAAATAGGGTATTTCTTTTTTATTTTAATCATCAAAAAATTCTTTAAATTATATTTATAATAAACTTTTCGCGAATTTATAAAGTGTTTTAAAACAAAAAAGATATGTAAATATGAAGATATTATTAAGAATTTATTAAATAAGGTTAAGTACAAAACAATATTAATAAATAAGGTTTAATACAAGAGAAAAATTAAAGCGTTAATTATTTATTTCGTTTTTTTGATAGCGTGATAAATAATAATTTTAAAATATTGTATCAGAATTACAATTAAAATATTGTCCGATTTAAGAAAAACACTTTTACACTAAAAGTCTACGCAAACATCCCAAATATAAAATATCGGATACATCTGGAAGTTCAGAGGCGTTCACATTCCATATTGATTTGGATTTCAAATTAGTGCACATAACATCTGACAATTGATTTCTGCCAAACCTGTGTCTCTCCACCACAAACCAACCCATACGACAGTCGCACTTCAATTCGGATATTATAATAGCATTATTTATGTTTGCCCTCAAAAACGGTTCGAACACATCCTCCTCTAAGTATTCAATTCTTTCATTTCCGCTCAAATTTATAATAAGCGGACGCTTGGCTTTGAGAAATACGTCGACAGGAAAACTGGTGGACGTCAGTCCAGTATTACTCAAATCAATTGTGAGCGTTGTGTTGGAGTAGTGGTTAAAAGCGAAAGCGTTTGCGTCTATTCTTGTGATAATTCCGCATAGTTTAAGAAACTCTAAATTTGGTAATACAGCGAAAGCGTACTCTTCGATGTCCAAAGGTATGCTTCGATAATCATGACAGTCTGTTAAAGTTATACTCCTTAACTGTTTCTGCACACCATTAATGCTTTTAAAAGCGTTCGCCGGAATGCCATCAAATTCATATTCCTTGATATAAATGCTTTTAAGGTTTGGTAGAGAACTGAGTGCGTCAAACAGATTGCTAACGTGTATCGGATTATAATATCTATATTGATCGTACTCTAGAAATATGTTTTCCAAAGTAGAACTGATTGGTCCATCAAAAGCGTGCGACAAGAAAACGAGTTTATCGGTCTTTATAAATAATTCTCTGAATTTTAAATCCACGAACGCATTGTCAACAATTCTATTGATATACTTAAACTGAATGTGAAGTTTAAAAAAGTTTTTATTAGCGTTGGATAAGGCATAACTTATTCGAGTAAACATTTCTCGCAAATCGTAGCCATCAATTGTTCCTCTATAACATTCTATACAACCGCCGCCGTCCTCATCACCAAAGCATTGCTCACTATTTTTGCATTCGCACGGATCAACAAATTGTTCGTCTGGACATTTGGCGCCAAATGCTCGGCCATAATAGAGAATTGAGGTTAATAGTAATAAACAATTAATATATATTATTAATTTATTCATTGAAGTTTTTATAAATAATTTTTTGATATGATTGAAATTTTTAAATACTTTTGAAATAAATAATTACTAAAATAAATATTGAATATATATTTATTTATGCGAAAAACTATTCATCAGGTTTTTATATAAGCGTAATCTCTCGACAATTGTTGTCAAGCATAGCATCGGTTGCTATTCTGCATCAAAATTTTACTACTTTTGTACAATCGTTGACATTTAATTCGGATCAGAATAGCTTCTAAAAGTTATATAGATTTACATCATTTATGAATTGTTTGTAAAATGTATGTCTATATAATATACACTTAATTTGTTTAATGCATAAATGCTGTAAAGTATTATAAGTCACTTTCGATACAAAATAAATGTAATCTATTGTTTCATATGACCATTCATATTACCATTCATATGACGTACTAAAAGAGTTTTTAAGATTAAGTAAATAAACACATTCAAAGTATTAATTCTTATCTTATAAGCTTCAATAAAATATATCTCAGTTGTCTTATAATATATGATTATTTCGAACAAAAACCTTTAAAAGTTGAAAAATATTTAACTCAAAAAATATATGACACGAGTTTCTTAAATTAATTAAATCAATACAATGTAAGACAAAATAATAATTGTATTGTATAAGTATTAATGTTATTATTTTTTAAACAATTATAAATTATACAAAAGATTGCATTAATAAGAAGACCAGAAATGAGCTGAATTTAAAATTACATTTACAATAATACCATAAATGAATATAACTCATCACTTAAAATAATATTTTTTGTCGAAATTTGACAGATTTTAAAAATTTATGATTAGAGTAAATATTTAATTTTACAGAACAATTTAAAATAAAATTATTATTTATACATTTTTCTGCTTTTATTAAAATCAACACTCAAGTAATTTCTATCGTCTGTCCAAAAATAATGTAAATGACTAAATCTTATTTCCATTGTTTCCAATCATTATCTGCACCAGCATTACCTCGTTTGTAGTCAAACCGTTTGTCTCCGACTCGAAAACCACTGGCTATTGGCTGAACTGTACTTATTATATAAATGGAAACGAATCGTTACCCCAAGAATAGCTGATAGTTCTAAGCCTTAGCAAAGATGGCGCAGAATTTTATCATTACAAAAATAACAGTAAGTTTTTTTAGTTTAACAAAAATTTTGGATAATTAATAAAAAAATTTTCCCAATAAAATCAAAGCTCAAGTGTTTAGCATTCCCGGTATAGACGCCCAACAGATACAGAACTTCAATCCGAGAATAGTGAAGATCACTGTGAAGAACAGCTCAGCGCCGGGAATGTATGAGTGTTTCCTCTCCGCGGCGTTTGGGTATGGCTTTATGAATGGCTTTGAGAAAATGACGGCCACCGAATATGTATACATACCGAGGGAATCGATGGAGGTTGCGGTCGGATTGAATAGCGCTTGTTTTGTAGTGGTGTTTACGGTATTTTTCGCTAAATTACTGATGATTTTATGTAAATAATGTTTTTGTGAAAATTGGCTTCTAATTAATTTAATTCAGTGCTTAATTCATAAATTAACTTTGGTTAACATTTTTAGCTAAAACTAATATCTATATCTATATCTATAGCTAGTATTTCATAAGCATTTTTACTGGAAATGTTGTCCATCAAGAAAAAAGTTATACCAAACTTAATTATTGCCTTTATTAATGGTAATAAACATATAAACAGAGAGTTACAAACAATCATTTTATTTTTGCCTCAAATATAAAATATATTGTAAAAAGAGATATTACAGGGTTGCGCCAAAAGTGACGAACATTTTGATTTATTTATTATGTTTAGCATATTGAATAAATTTATCATAATCTAATTAAATCAATTTAATAAAAATTATAGTAAAGTTGATTTAACGAATTTATTCTATCAAATAAAATTTTGTGATTAACTTTTAAACTTAAAATGTCGCAAATAAAAGTTGGTTACCTTTTCTACTACCTAAGCTGTGTTTGCATACCACCATTATAAAATTATTTTTTGAATTTTGAAGAACTTGTTTGTTTATAAGAAGCTGGAGAATAGTCCTTTTTGAATGTTACACCTCTGTAACCTTTGACCCACTCCTTCACTCCATAAGGAGTAAATTTAGGAGTGAACCACAAAACGTAATGCGGGAAACTACCAGCCCTCAGAGCCCTGTATACAATTTGGGCACAATTATTTACAATCAAGTTGTATTTCTCTGTCCCTTTGCGCGCATCTTTTAGAAACTGTGTCCACCATTGTTTTACACTGTCCACATATATCATATTCTCCGGAATGAGAAGATATTCATCAGGACTTCTGCCTATATAATTAAGATAAATGTCTTGTTACAGTATAAGTTGTCAATGTTGTACTTTATAGTGTACCTTCATCTTCCATGTCGAATGAAAACGATACTTTCTGTCCTTTAGGCCAGTGACTGATGTAAATGTCTTGCTCGTCATCAATAATTCTGAGTGCCAGATGGCCAACTTGTAAATTTTTAATAGAAGGTGCCCAATAGTACACCTCTATGTTGGGTGCATACACTACCTGTATTAGAATATAATTCATTGGTGTTGTATCAAAATAATTTTATCAAGTCTTACCTTAACCTGTTTCTGCTCATGTATCTGCACTTGTTTCTGTTCCATAAAATGTTTCTGTTCCTTAACATGTTTAACATGTTTCTTAACACTTATACGACCAAATAGTTTTCGAAATACGGATTCATTGATATCGTTCGCTTCATTAAAGTAGAGACAATCGCCGCCGTCCTCCACCAAAACAATCATCACTATTACTGGCGCCAAATGCTCGACCATAATAGAGTATTGCGGTTAATATTATTAAGCAATGAAAATATATTATTAATTTATTCATTGATTGTTTTTATGAATAATTATTTCATATGATTAAAATTTTAAATACTTTTGAAATAAATAATTACTCAAATAAATATTACAATATATATATTTATTTATGCGAAAAACTAGTCATAAGGTTTTTTATAAGCGTAATCTCTCAACAATAGTTGTCAACGCATAGCATTGGTTAAGTTCTTCATGAAAATTTTAATACTTTATTGTACAATCGTTGACATTTATTTCGGATAAGAATAGCTTCTTAAAGTTATATAGTTTTACATCATTTATGGATAGTTTGTAAATTTTATATTGAAATAATACAAAATTAGTTTCTTTAATGCATAAATGTTGTAAAGTATTATAAACCACTTCCAATACAAAATAAATGTAATCGACTGTACCATTCATATCACGTAATAAAAGAGTTTTTATGATTAGTCAATAAACATTCACAGTATTAATTCTTATATATTTTATAAGCTTCAATAAAAAATATCTCTGTTGTCTTATAATAGATGATATGTCTAACAAAAAACCTTTAAAAGTTGAAAACTATTTAATTCAAATAATATGATATGAGTTTCTTAAATTAATTAAATCAATACAATGTAATACAAAATAATGATTGTATCGTATAACTATTAATGTTATTAATTTTCAAACAAATTTAAATAATACAAAAGATTGCATTAACAATAATGACCATAAATGAGTGGAATTCAAAATTACAATTACAATAATACCATAAATGAATATAATCGCTATCGAGATAAATCAATATAAAATCGTTGCCAAATCGTTTTCCTCTATGGCATATAGAGGGTATCATATTTGACTGCAAACAATGTCCAATTAGTTCCACACCCGCCTTATTCACCCGATTTATCAATGTGTGACTTTTGGCTATTTCGAGGTTCGAAAGCCAATCTTCGGGGACAGTGTCATGGGTCAGAAGAAGAATTTTATTCCGCGATTTATGCCTATTTTGAGTCGATTCCTTAAACTGACCACTTTTTCAGAACTACTTAAGATATGAGTCTCAAAATTAGAATATAAACTTCTCTAGAGTTATATTTTAAGATAAGATACAAATCAAAATATAATGTTGCATATTCAGCGATTGCTTTAAAACTTTCCAAACGACCTAATAAAAGCAATATATTT
>JAQIYA010000506.1:0-19676 GCA_034699355.1 Microtritia minima
CAATGGTAAATATGAATAATGTTTATGATAATTAATATGAATAGTTCATCTGCAACCTTATCCTAAACTGTTTAATGTTTAACTTTAATTAAGCAAATTATAGCTAAAAATTTAAATGCTATATAATTAGTATATTTTTTTCTAAATTTGCTTTGCTATAGTTTAAATAAATTTTTAATCCTCTTTTTATTGGCTATTATAATTTTAAACATAAATAATACCAGAATTAAATGTATTTTTATATTGAAGTGTAAAATTAATTGCTATGTTTAACGTGAGTCCCTAATGATGGGTCCCTATAATGGTTTGCGTGCAATTAAACAGAATGTGAAAATATCCAGTGTGTGAGTTCATACAAAGTATCTGTACTCTACTGTCAGTATACTGTACTACTGTATATATACAATTGTCAACTTGTTCAACTTAAAGGACAATTGTGTACCAAAATACCAAAATAATATTAGGTGAGTAGTAATTTGTCGATCACTTTCTTTCTTTATTTTCTCGAGGCGAGGCTTACATTTGGATTGAAAAAATTCCCACTTAAAAATTATTGTTTTTGTTTTTAATTAAAAAATTTTAAAGTAGATATTTACGAGGTATGAATTAAAATTTAAAAATTATAATCAACATATATAAAATTTGAATTTCTTAGAAACCATAGAAACTAAGGTCAAGAACTTATTTAATAAATTAGAGCAAATAAATGATATATTTATGCTTAGTATTTCTTAAAATAAAATAATTATTAGAAATTTTCATAATAATTCATTAATTTAAGTCATACGCACTTCGCCTCAACGAGTTTCACTAATTTGATATTTTTTTTTAAATAAAAACATTCACTCTATCATCAATTAAAATCAGGATTAAACTAATAAAAAAATAATATTATAATACTTATCTTATTCTTTGGGCAAAGCTATAAGAATAAAGAAATAATATACAAAAATGCAGTCAATCTTTTACAAACAAAATATGATATGAAACAATTAACTCCCAAATGCCTAAAAGTTGTTGCAAAGTTAGTCAGTATATTTATTTGCATCATTCAGTGAATAATGAAGAAATAAATAAATAAAATTAAAAAAATAATAGCAATATTTGTTTAAAATCAATATTATTAAAAATAATTTTAATAATAAACTATGAAAATGCAAATTCTCACATAAATTTAATTTAATTTTATTATTAATTAAATATTATTATTATTTTGAAAGATTATTTCTAAAAGCAAATTTTGCTAAATTAAACTCAGAAAACATGATTTCAATTAGAAATAATCTAATCGAATATTTCCTTATAGGGATTGAAAGCTTCCTAAAAAATAAAATATAAATTGCAACCAAGAATTTATTTTTATAGATAATTAATTATAAATTAAATATATGGTTAAAAATAAAAAATATTATTAATTAATTATAAATTACATTATACTTTTGTATAACGAATAATTGTTTTTGAGTATCAAAATAGCAAAAATACAATAAGTTGTATAAATTTGGACAATTTCAAGACTAGCAAGTGTACAGGTTTACTATTTATTTATTTCAAAATAATAATTTACAAATTGATATTTTAGCGTAAATATATAGTATCGATAACATACAGCTAATTTTTTTAAAAATCTGGATATTAAGATTTTATCTAAAGTCCAACTTGCATTTATAACTTAAAGACAAAGTGTATTGAAAAGTGTTAAAATATAAGTGTACTTATGCTTTCTTAAATAATTACGCATACTTATGTATAATTAAGGCGACCGACTCGAATTTTTCAAATCCTGCACTTTTTTTCCAAAATTGGCGAATTTTTGTAGATACTGTACAATTTAAAAAAAAAACTTAAAACATTAGACAAATTTATTTGAAAAATTTTTATGTTTAAAATCATATTTTGTTGAGATTAGATTTTATATAAGATTTGAATTCTGTACAATTAAATTTAAAAAATATATATACAAAGTTCTGCCTTAATTAAATCAGTACTTAAGTGTTAGTATATTTTTAATATATTCATTGTTTAAGTAATTAATGAATTATTTGTTGGTTTTAAATTTCAATACATAAGTTACAATAGAAAATTTATATTTATAATGCAATGTAATAATAATTAAAAATGCATTTCTGTTTACTATTAAGAAAAGTTTCCCTTAAAAATGGCGTTAAATAACTTATCGTTTGTTTAATTTCTGCAATTAATTTAATTTCAGTACAAACGTTCTGTACAATGACTTTGAATATTTCTTTTATATTAATACCAAACAAAGTAAATAAAATGTTATTTTTTAAATCTAATTTGTTTGTTTTCCATTTTTAAAAATTTATTATTTAAATTTGTGATAACTGTCAGAGTTTTACTCATTTAAAAATCTTTTAAAGGTTTATCTCTTACTGAAATTAAATGTTTTTAATGTCAATATTTTTATATTAATTTTTTATATATATTTCTACAAAACTAATCAAATGAAAATTAAATGTATAACTATAAACAGTCTTTTATAAAGATTTAATTTTATCATTATTTAAATTAAATATAATTTAAATTTTAGATTTACGTTTACCAGACCTCAGTATTTAAAGTATTTTTATTTTATTTTAATGTAAATCGCATCATAAAATTTTAAGCGACTAAGTTCTGATAACATTAAATGAAACTTAGAAAATACGGCATTTGACTCGAGAGTAACGCCAAATAACAAACTCTCCAATAAAGCGTGCATTGAGTTTGATGTCGAGTGTAAATATTAACTTTGTTTAAGTTAATATTACACAAAGCGAGCAAATTATCATCAGCTATAAAAGTTATTGAGAAAAAAAGGTTTTAAAAAGCAGTCATGCAGTCATACAGTCATACACTGTGCTAATAAAATATTTTTATCGTCTGTCAGAACCGATAAGCGCCGTAATGATAGTACAGATTCTTGAGCCAGTCTTTCGCTAATAATTCAATGACCCTTTCGATTGTGGCGATAAGTTTATTTTGATACAATGTTTAGCTACACATACACACACACAAACACACACACACACACGCTTAACCATGTTATGTCGCTTTTAGTTGCGAAAAAGGCAGCCAAGCGGGAGCGAGACGTTGTGTTTGCGATTTGGCAGACGGCATACCAGG
The DNA here is from genome assembly GCA_034699355.1 of Microtritia minima. Taxonomy (NCBI): domain Eukaryota; kingdom Metazoa; phylum Arthropoda; class Arachnida; order Sarcoptiformes; family Euphthiracaridae; genus Microtritia; species Microtritia minima. The sequence goes on from JAQIYA010000506.1 coordinate 3,127, forward strand.
GAAGCATAAAAGTGGTCGGAGTCTAGATTTGCGCGTCTATCCAACCAGATATTTGGTGAGCAAAGGATTGTGTCATTCGCACAGTTAATAACGCACACATCAATAGTAGCAGTTGAGCTGTGCTGCGCTCGTGAATCGAGTCTGCATTTCCAGCCTTACCTTCAATACCACGTTCAGCGCTCCACGTTTATCGATACACAACTATTTGGCAAACTTTATCGTCAGCTCTAAAACTTATCAAACTTTGAAAACGCGCCGCAATTGTTAGTGGAAAAGTGCGCGAACGGGTGTCGCCTAACGATTATATCAAGTCATTTGGTATCTATTATGGAGCACAACAGCGATTATTCGCCAATTGATTACAGTAGCAATAAAATGACGGACGCCGACGACAGCGGCTGTGGTAGCAGTGTTTGCAGCAATAATAGCGAGCCTAACGAGAGAGCGTGCGAGAAGAGCGTCGCCGGCACTGACACCACCGCCGCCAGCATTGCCAGCGAGTCCTGCAATCGCGACAGTCGGGAGAGCGTTGACGGCGGCACTGATGCCGATAAGAAGCGAGACCCGAAGTGTGCGCGCTGTCAAAATCACGGCGAAATGGTTAAAGTTAAAGGTAAGAGAGGCTAAACAAAGAGTAGACTGTGTTAAGTGCTGTCTCACGCGGTGTGCGATTCAATGCACGATCGCCTCAAACTGGTTGAAGGCTTGTGCAAAGAAATTTCGCTCAAACTTTTTTTGTTAATAGTTTTTTCTTTCTCAAACTCGTACGCATGCAAACAGCTCTCAAACAGTGTAGCGCTGGAAGAGATACAATTTTGCACTTAAATCGGTTGCATGATTGAAACGACCTACACTTTCAATAACAATGTCAGTCTTGCTAACTCTATAATTTGGGACCTCTCAGACAACAGACAGTCTCTCTCGCGAAGGCGGATATGAGCGCACATCTGCTCGCAGTGATCGCAGTTTACGATGCAGTTTGTGCTCAACTTTTGTTTATCGTTACTTTTTCGAAACACTAATTCATATTTATATGGCTCTCTCGCGTTATACGCAAAATTCAAATTCAAGGCGTTTCTGAATTGATTTAAATTTAAATCACTTTAAATTGCTTATTCATAGCATACCAAAAATAAAGCATCGGTTTGGCTCTGTTTATCATCCGCTAATATCAGTAAAGTGTTGAAAATTATGTAACACTAAATAGAAGGGCAAAGTTATTCGCGAGCGTAGGCATACCTGCACGTCAGACAGACAGTCACGAGAATGTGATTATCGAATGCAATAAAAAAAGATAGTTTATACAGTTTTAATTGCGATGATTAGGACACAAGAGACGGTGCAAGTATAAGGACTGCGTCTGCGAGTTGTGCCGACTCACGATCGACAGACGCGATCTGATGGCCAAAACAATAGCGGCCAAACGGAGACAGAAGGAGGACATCGACGACAACAGCTATAAGGCGCCCGAGTATAAGCCCGATCCCGGCCATAAGAAGTTGCACTTCGATGAGGGTATGCTATCTTATTTTTTTATAACACTCAGTCATTCAATATGAATTAAGAAATGGATTACAAAATCAAACTTTTAAAAACTTTGACGGCAGAGAAAAAAAATAGTCGAGACTGGAAATCCAGCCTTGAAATATCACTTCTATCATCCATGACTTGACATTTTAGGCATTGAACGGCGAAAAGAGGGAGAGAGTGATGATTTAAAGTTTGTGTATTTATTGAATTTATAATTCGGGAAAATTGTGATGAATTTGATGGGAGAACAGATGATTTCAAACTAAGATATTAAGAAAAAAATATCTTTGATTGCTTTATTATTTCGTGCAGAAAATTCCAAACACACCAAACATATAAATTGTATCCGAAGAGTGAATACTGATCAACCAGTGATAAACTATATTAGTTATACTCGATTAATTCAATTTATACAGTTTAATAAAATATATCTTATATTTAAGCAAAAAAAAAATTTTAACGTATATCAAGACAGTGTTAAATCAAAATTTGTAACTCATGAATAGAATGGCGTGAATAGTTTTTTGCGATAGTGTTGAGGAAAGTTTTATTTATGCTTTCTTTGTTCGTAAACAAAGAATACTTACACTTGAATTAGCTATTGAATTGAGCGCTGCCTTAGCTATTTAAATAAATAATGCTATTTCGAGTGCTAATTAAAGATGCGATTTTTAGGTACAATTTTCTACCTTATATAATCATCAGTAATATCCCCTTCCCTGAGGAAGGAAAGGGTCGGCAAAATAGTACCCATTTATGTCTCCTTTTTTGTTACCAAAGCTGTCCTCTAAGTTGGATAAGTTGTCCAGTATTAGCTGCCGAATGTATATTTATATCTATCAATCTTATATTAAAGAAAATTCTACCTACGTTTGTGTCGCATCCAGTTTTGCCATTAAAATGCAATAAAATTCATGCTTTTAAATTAAAAATTACAAAACTCAAAATAATATTTCTCTACAAAATGTATTTATAGATATTGTTTTAATTTGATTTAAGTTTAGTAAGGATAACTTTTTATTAGAAATTGTTTATTAGGATAATGCAAATTTTAACTTTTAAAAAAAATAAATCCGTAAAATCTGCTCAATTATTTATTTCAATAAAATATTATGCCAGTGCAGCACAAATTTAAATTTTTAAATAAATATCTATAACATAAAGATTTATAGTTTCGCAAATACCAAATATAACACTTTTCTGACAAACACCTGATGTTTTAAATTTTTTTTCAAAGTTAGTTATCAAAGGCTTATTAAATTTAAGATAAACCTTAGGATATGTTTATTTTAGAATTTACGATCGGTGTACCAAAACATACGCGAGCCATGTATGAGCCTCTATGTTCGCGTTTAATATTAGCATTAAAACATTTTGTGAAACAATATCTAATGTTTTTTAAAACGCAATCTCTGCTGCCAGTCATTAAAGAGCTCACCTCATAATTCATAGTGAAATGGTTTGATAACGCACTTTGAATGACTGTCTGGCGTGGAAAGAGATGATATTGCCTGCACTTATATAGTAAATTACTTCATCTTATAAATTAATGTTAGTTATAATTAGTAATTTATTATTAATCTGGAGTTAAATATACAAATTTAGATCACATTCTGGTCAACATTTAGGTCATAATCGGTAAAAATAATAAAGTAATTTCTGTGTTTTACTTTAAACCAAAATAAATTATAGAAAAATTATAAATATAAAAAAAATATTTCGTTCGTTGAATTGAAAGAAGTTTGGTTTTAAATTTATGAATTTAATTTAAGGCATACAATTAAAGCAACACACTTACAGTTAACAATTTTACAAAATCAGTAATTCAGTAATTTCGAAGCATATCATTTTTCAATATTGCTTATTATCAAATAAACTTTCAGTAAAAATTTTCAGAATAAATGAAAAGAAAACTTTAATTTTCTTTTTTTTTGGTATTTATTTTGATTTGCATACGCTTTGGGTTGATATACATTTAACTTTTAATTAGCTATTTATCATTTCTGTTTTCCCTTCAATATATATAAATGATGAACAAAAATAACTCAAACACGAGTAATATTTTGAATAAGAATGTCGTATGAATATTATAAATCAAAATCAACGCACATTCTAGTTGTGGATCTCGTTTTTAACATGACTTTGAATTCATGTTCGTGTAATTACATGTTATTTCAAGGATATAAAGTAAACTCCAGTCGCGACGCTATGGTTTTATTGAACTAAATATTTTCAAAGAGTTACGGACTTTGCTTTCAAATTTTAAGTTTAACTTTTAGAAAAAATATCTTATTTTGGGATTTATTTAATTCGCCACAGAAAGGAATTAATCAATTTTAAGTAGCATTAAACTGAATTTGAATCGTTATAGCATTTACTCATAAGATGGTGTATTTAATTTTGTTTTATATTAATCCATCTTAAAGATTGTTATCGAGAAATTTTTATTACTTATGTAATCATTTAAAGCGAATGGAATATATTTTTAAGAATTATTATTAATAATTATATGTTATGATTAGAGAAAAGCCACATAATTGATATGGTTGTGAACGACAACTTGTGCTCGCACTGTAACATTAACTCCGCTACAAATGTGACACTCTAGCGATACATTTTGATAAATGTTGACATAATTTGAGTCTGCTTTGAATGCAACTTACCGGTTATACATTGTTGTTAACAAATAATAATAGCGACAAACATAAGCTATTATATCGTTCTAGACCTGTGTATGCATTGTCTTTCGCTTGTGTGCAGACATGTTTCATGTCTAGTTAGCAGTAGTATATTTTTTGTCTGCAAAACAATAACACAACGCCACCACTTTAACAATTAAACCTATATTTAATTCAATTTTTAAAACCCGCAGTATATATGATGCTATATTTATTGAAGGCTGAAATAATTTACATAATATTCTTAATTATGTTTAATAACAGAGAAAGAATATTCTCGAGAAGAAGGCATATCGTATTCTCTAGTGATCTCCGCATTCAAAGATCTTATCGACACTTTCGGCACCGCATTCGGATCTCGATTGCCGACTGATTGGAGGGATATTTTGGAAGAAGAATTTGCATCAAAAAATCATCCCGAGTGCAAAAAATTTTTGTCTATGGCTATAATATCAGGTTCGCAAATGAATTTGATTTAATTTCCTTTAAAAAAGCACACTTTATTTTCAATGTTAATATTGTATAAGAAGTCAGATTTATCCCAATCCAAGTTAGTTTGTTTTGCTTATACTGTTTGTACACATAGATTAACGGGAAACTGTTAAAATGAGTTATGACTGGAATTAGTTTTTACCACTAAATTATTTTTTTTTAAAAATTAGCACATTTTCTGAGATTAAAAATTATCATATATTATTTTAATTTATAGTAATTTAACTATATTTTATTTTCACAATTATTAAAATTTTTTTACATTATTTCAAATGATTAATTCGATAAGAGAAAAATGAAGTGAGAAAATTAATTTTCCATTAGCATAGCTTAGAATTTATAACTATTTAAGGCTTAAATAAACTCGAAAATTTCCACATTATGCTAAGGCCGTCGTCAACGTGAGCTGAAAATGTTTTTTATTTGGAAACATTTAACCCGAAAAATTATGAAATATTAAAGCACCATAAAAAAAAGACGCAGACGACTATTAATGGTAGTCAGAAATAAATGTGATAAAAATTGTAATCAGAAAATGGTTTCTAGAAGTCGTTATTTTAGTATTCATGTTATACTTTGTATAAATATAACATCGATTAAATTTTTAGACGTGCGATTCGTTAAATGTTGGTTTAAGTATTACTAAAATATTAGACGCTTTGCAAACCAGTTTTTATAAACTAGTGATCAATAATGTATATCATAAAAATCAGAATCACTTGAATGTGGCAAAAATAATAATTAGATGGAGAATAATATAAATTCAATTAAATTATTGTATCGATAATTAATCAAAAAAGAGTATCAGTAAAGAGCATAAATAATTTTTAATAATCACAAAATTTCATAAATTTATTCATAGTTTTTTAAATCTAAATAAGTTGAAATTTTATTTAATTTAAATCAATTATAAAATTCTAAACTATTTATTTAATAAAACTAAGTAAGTTTTTTCTAGTAAACTAAATAAAAACTAATTAATTAATCTAGAATTTAATAATACTATTTAAAAGTAGAAGACGATAAAGTAGAGACAATCTATCAAAGCTTACGTAATTCATAACAAAATACTTAAACACTTTTAAACAAAATTAATTATTGATTTTTATCGATTTAAAGGTTGAACTTAAAATTTAATTTTGTAATCAATCGTCTGTCTCGGAGCGTAAAGACGTTTTAAAGCTTAAAAATAGGTTAAAAACTAAAATATGATAGGAGTTTTTATTTAAACATATAAAAAACTTTGCTTATTTCAAACTGTAATTCTTAACAAATTATTAAAAGATAATAATCTTGTCTTCTATTTAAGTAAATAATCGAATTTATAAAAGATTTAATAAATTACCTAACTTTACCGAAAATATAAATTTTTAATATTTAACTTTTCTTTATCATAAAATATATTAAAATATGAAATATAAAACATTCCAAGTATTTAATTTTTGTATCACAGAGCATATAAAAGTTTAAATCTGATAAAATGTTTAACATTTAAGTTTAAAGTTTCAAAGTCTTTATAAAATTACAATGCTATTCACGATCACACGAACACACTATTTAATTTAATTAATAGCTTAGACGCTATAAGAAAACTAACATGTTTTAACTTTTTTCAACTTTAAATTTATTTTATTATAATATCAAAAATGTTTGCATTTTTAAAACTTTTCAAAAAATATTTGCTGTCAATTAGGATTTTAAAATAAATCACAGCTCAAACTTTCAATAATTAATAATAAAATAATTAACAATAAAAAATTATTTATTTTGTTAGTGTTGAACGAAACGAAGAGCTCCAACAGTAAAGAATACAATTCAAATAACGCGAGACGCGAACCATATCTAACCGCAAATCACAGCGCCTTTAAAGTGGTCTCATCGAAAGGATCGGACGCCGGATCGCAGTCATCGCTGCATCAGCCGAACGACGACCACCGGTCGACACTATCGCCGGCGATTCGCTATCCGGACGAGCATCGCGTCGTGCCGTCCGTGCAGTCCAGCCATAATATGCCGCATATCTACCAAAATCATCAGAACAGCTCATTATTCAGTGCTCCCGTTTTGGCGCCGTTCGGACCGCTGCCGGTCTACGCGACGGTGGACTCGCCGTACGCCCGCATATCTAGCGCTCCGCATCCGCACTCAATCGCCAGCATATTCAGCAATAGCGACACCAGTAATAATAAGTCCGCTTCGATCAGAAGTAATACTATAGTCTCCTCTATGAGTCCATACGGCGCTAAGGATGCGCCCAAAAAGAAATGGCTCCACAACGGAGCCATTATTGTGTCAAAATAGCTTTTTTTTAATCTGTTGCGGAAATTTATAGTTTTAGAAATTTTTTTGAATAATTTCAATTAAGGTTTTATAGAAATTTTCTGCCACTTTTATACTGAGAAAATAATTTTAATATATCGATATATATATTGCTTGTTTTAGTAGACAAGTTTTAAATAAGACATAAAAGATCTCAAGTGCTTATATTTTAATATAACAAGTTTATTGCTAAAAAAAACTTGTTTAAAGTCGTAATAATAGATTGCAATAAGTCATGAATTTAATATTTTTTTTTTATTTAAAGCGTTGAGATCTTTACGCTTATTTTAATCATAATGGGGAGCCATCTATCATATGTTATTTTAAAATTTTAAAATTGTATATTTTAAAATAGGGATGAGTTTTTCGATTTCAAAAATTGCGACTCAATTTATTTAGTTAATAGTTTATCGACAGAAATAGGTTAATATATTGGACTATAGCATACGAACCGATATTCATCTAATTATTAACTAGTTTTGACAGCCATACACACATCCTTGACATTAGTTTTATTTTCCATAAATTAATAGAATATTCATTAAATTAGAAAATTGAATAACAAAAACAAATAATTATCTTATTTTTTAACCGATACTTTAACTAACGGTAATAGTAGACACCTCTCATCTGTTATATCTAATTAGCAGTTATGCACAAACAGTACAAAATCTTTAGTTAATAATTGCATTATTCAGCTTAAATAAGATTTATGCTGATTATTGTAAATAACAGAATATATTCATTTAAAATGTGGTCCAATAAATCTATAGGTGCTTATGCTTAAATCAAAATAACTAAATGAATTTTTAAAACAAAATTATTTAATTCAAAATTAATTTAATTTTGTACATAGAATTGAATGAGCAAAGTGTGATCAATTTTGATGTTACTATTTTCATCAATAATGATAATTACCATAATTTCTATTGTATTTTCTTTATAAATTTTAATCATAAATTAATGCGAGTCTATGTAATATTAATTTTTGATAAATTTTTGATATACTTATTTATAAAATTTAAATTTAATTTTAAATAGTTTTAAATAAGTATTTAGTATGTTATTCAATATACAATAATTACATCAGAACATTATTCATTTTAATAATTAGTAATTTTTAATATTAAATTACTAATATTTTTGAAATGATGTTTTCATTTTTAAAACTATGAACTATTTCTTATTAATTTAGGAAATCTTAACTTAAGTATGAAAATTGTAATTTTATTAATTTTGATTACACTTTGTTTCGTTCTAAACAGTTATCTTTATAAAACTATTGTTGTTCTAATTTCAATTTCATTAAATATGGCTTACTTGTACAGCTTTCAATACCACATTCAGATATTTTTATCTCTTAATTTTATTTATGTTTTATTAGAATTTTATTACCTTTTATTTTGCTTCTAATATTATACGTCTATAATTTTTGATAAAATTTTCAACCGATCCATGCAATGAAAAATATTATTTTCATGAATTGTTGTTACATTCGCATTATTAATTTTATTATATCATGATATGTATGTTAAGCTGCAAAATAACAAAATCATGTTTTTTCGATTAGAATCGAAGTAAAATACGTTTGAACCTCAATGAGCAGCTCGTAATTAATCGAAATGTTTAGAAACGCAAATACTATTAATTTATGACAAGTTATTAAACTTAATAAGAAAGTGTTTGCGAGAAACACTTTCTTATTAAAGGTTGTTATTGTATTGCAATTATTGAAGCTGTCTTTTTATTAATGAAGTGTAGGTGCCATAAAGAATTTATAAGTATGTCAATTAAGAATCTAAATGCTAATCAATAAAAATGTAAGGTTAAAATTTTTTGTCGTTGAAGAATTTTTATTTTATCTTTATTCGAAATCAAATGTTTTATACGTTATATATAAAAGTTTTTAACTTATAAAACTAAAACATTTAGAAGTTTTAAATGTATTCAATAAAGTAAGATTGAAAAAATTGAATGTAAGTTATTTTGTAAGGTTACCAAAATAAATATTTTAAGAAAATGAGAATAATTTAGATAGGCTTTATTATATTATCATTTTATTAATGAAATTTAATTTGAATTTTAAAATTTTTCGCGAATATATATAAATTTTTAACTAACGAATCTGTAGTCAAATATTGTCAATATTAATTAATTTTTAAAAATAATTATAATCATAATTATAATAATTTAATAAATTTTAAATTTATAATAAACAAAGTAATTTGATTGAATAAGCATAGTATTGATTTACATCCGTTAATGTGATAGTTTCTAGAATTTTTTTGAAAATTAGAACATTGATCTTTTAATTTTAAAAATTGTTTTTAAATTATTAAATGCAATGCAATGCAATTCAATTCAATTCAATTTTTGTAGTAAAACATCAATACGACAATAATAACGTTAATTAATGTTAATGTTAATTAAATTATAAAATTTATTTACCCCCTTATCTCTTAATAAAAATGAGAATTAATTATAATAAATTATTGTATTTAACAGCTAAGTCAAGCCTTTAAAATAAACATTATAATCTTATTTATTATTAATATCTTCAATAATTACTTATTAGATTATTAGATTATTAGACAATTATTAGATTAAGTTATAGTGATTTGTAATGTTTGAAAATTAAAAATATTTAAATATAAACAAAAGTAAATTTGAATAATATGAGAATAATATAAAACTTATTTCCATTTTTAAACAATGCTTTATTCTGTCAAATAGATTATATAAGTTGAAGATTAATGTTAAGTTCAATGTGTTTAAAATGCAAATACAATAATAAACATACAAAAAAAAGATTATCAAGTTATTGGTAAAAAATTCAAACATAGATATTGAGAGACTCACGTGAAATCTCGCCTAATATTTCATTTTAATACATATCCGTTTCTCGCAACTTCGAGTCTCTCTCTTTTTAAAGTAAATCCTAATGCTTTCGACTTTATCAGGGTTCCGCACGGGGGGAGGGGCGGGTCTGGCTAGGGTATAGACCCCCCCCCCAGAATTTTCGAAAAATCGAATTTCATTGTAGATATGTTTAGGTTTTGAGACAAAAAAATGAATTTTTAAAAATATTTAGAAAAAAATTCATTTTTATCTAAATATTCAAAAAATTGTCTCACAAAACCGATGAGTTTTGACTACACCATGATTTTTGGACAAAATTCTTTGCACATATGCTGAGGTTTTGAGACAAAAAAATGAATTTTTGAAAAAATTTCGAAAAAAAATTTTTTTTTGTCAAAATCCCAAAAAATTGTCACATAAATCCGATGAGTTTTAGACCCCCCTTAAATTTAGGCAAACTATATAGTCAGACCCCCCCAGACTTTCGGTGCGTGCGGATCCCTGCTTTATGCTCTCTTTTTGTTAACTTAACATTTTTATCGCTAATCTCTACTTTCTAATAAAGTTTAAGATAATCGCTGTCAACTCGTTTACGATGATCGCCTCACGCCATGGTCTCTAACCTCTCAATTTAAACAAATAATAGATGTTTTAACAGTTAACCTAATAAAGTACCCTAATCTCCCATGGAATATGCCTTGGCTTATCTAAAGAAAAAAGTATTACGTCTGAAGAAAACTTTACGGCTTATGCAAGAAGTCCGGCTTATGGATACATTGTAACATTTTTATTTTTAACTTTATAAATTTTTTCTATGCTTCGGCTTATATTCTTTTAAGCGTTCTATTTTTATAAGATATTAAACTTAGATAAGCCTCAGGTTTTCGGTCAAATTCGATAAGTTGATTCATAAAAATTGAAAATAATTTTGAAAATCGACCCTGAAATTCGATTGATAAACCGTAAACGTAAAAACCGAAAAACCGTAAACGATGGGCACTATTTATAGCTTATCTTCAAAACTTTCTTAAAACGATTCAAAACATTAAACATTGAACTAATCTATATATAATGTATGAAATTAATTAAAATCTAACAATGAGTTAAGGGTAGGGTCAAGGCTTATATTTGCAATTTATGAGATCTAATACCAGGTGTATTAATTACAATCATGTGCATAGTTGTGATAAATATTTTCAATATTGGTAGTTATAGAATACCAATGTTTAAATAAGATTTTCCGATAATCAAAGTTTGTAATAAATATCCAATTTTTAAGATAAAGTAAATATTTTTTTTTTTGACTAATACTTTATTTTACAAGATTTTTTGTTCCATAGGTTTTAAATTACCTATTTTTTAATTTTGCAATTAAAAAAAACTGCACACACTTTTGACTGGCGTCTCGAGTATTGCCTTGAAATTCTTATCAAATTTTTGCTTTATTAATGAAATTTAAATCAATATAATACTTGGAAATTTTGAGCGCTTCAAAATATGTACAGTGCACTAAAAAATTTTATATCATTTAATGAATAATCCCTAAAATTGATAGCACTGTGGTTTAAAATTTCAAAAATATTATATCGACATCGTAAAGATTTTCGCGATATATTAAGAATATCAAAATTAATAAATTTTGATATGCTTTTCTAAAAATTAAATGCATAGAATTCAATTCAATTCAAATGAATATTCTAATCATTGATGTTAATGTTATTTGATTTTGCAATTTTTATTCAATCACGAGTTCAATAATTTATGTTTAATAGATATATAATTGCAAAATGCCATAAGAAATACATATGCTATAACACAAGATCAAAATGTGTTTATAATTATTTCTAATATTCCAATGATTATGTAATTCGTTGCTAATTGTTAAATAATAATTATTATTATTTTCACATTATATTATGTTTTACAAATGAGTAATACAGTATATATAAATAAATACAGTTGCGAGTTAAATCAAATGTATAAATAATCTTGTTTTAGAATAAATTTATTTTTTTTAATACAATAAATAAGAGTTATAAGAGTTCGTTATGTTTAAATTATTTAATTAAGTTCTAGACAAAAATTATTGATTTGTTTAATAAGTAATTAACTGGATTTTAATAGGTTAGTCTAATATCTTACTAATATGTTAAGTTATTATTTTACTAATATTATAATCTATAAATTAGGCGTTCAATATTTTATTTGTAAAATTATCAACTATATAAAAAAAATTTGCCATTAAATTGCATGATATTAGTAAATAAGCGGTAAACTAAAGCGTCGTTCAATGGAACACATTCAAGAGTGGCCTATCTTTAATCAGCTCCGATCAGACTTATTCGCACACATTCAGTTAGCGTACGTCTTCGGCGATCGTGGAGATGAGGTTATAATTGTCACCAAATATGATAACTATTTTGCGTACGGAACCAATAAAAACGGTTGTCTTGGTTTCGGACACGAGCAACCCGTGAAGCGAGTCAGTCATGTGGAGGAGTTGTCGATGAAACACATCTCTTACGTAATCTCTTTAAATTGTCAAAATATGATGGCACTCACCAAAGACAGTCGCGTTTATTCTTGGGGCTCAAACCAATACGGTTTACTCGGGAACGGAACCTCTATAGACAATCTAAATCCAAGACTAATCGAAGATCTCACCGATATGGACATCATCGACGTCTGCCTTGGTTTTCGCCATTGTCTGGCACTGACCAGATCAGGAGTGATCTTCACGTGGGGTCAGATGGTGTACTCTCAAGATGTTAGTCAAAATGATTCGAGCGATGTTAGTCTGCAGTTGTATCCGTTAGAACTGATTGAGTTGAATCAGCATAAGATAGTGGCCATTTCTTGTGGAGGATTTCACTCGTTAGCGATGACAGAGAGTGGGCTCGTTTTCAGTTGGGGCTACAATGGCTGCGGACAACTCGGAAATTACACGTGTGTCAAGCAAGGCCTGCCCACACAGGTTAAAATTAATGAAATCGAGGACAGTCCGGGTATCACTAAAATATGTTGTGGTCAAGAGCACACGTTGCTGTTGGCTGAAGATGGGAGTGTCTATTCTTTCGGAGACAACGATTTCGGACAGATCGGTGACGGCAGCAAAAAAGCGCGATTCAATGCTGTAAAGTTAAACTTTCCGGCAAAAGTGGTGGACATTATGGCGATTCCCAGAAGTAGTATATCATTGTCGCTGTTAGAGAATGGCGTATGTTTTGTTTGGGGAGTTAATGATTTGGTAGTTCCAACTGCTACTGATTATAAAACTTTTAGCGATGCCATCAATTTTTATCAAAATACAAAAGTAACTATAAAACCCTTGCAATGCGATTAAAATTTGGACAATAAAGACAATATTAATAGATCGTTGCGATGCAGTATTATTTTATTTTCTTATACTTTTAGATTTATTTTGTTATGTCTTTTATAACATTTATGGACCAAAAAATTTTAGTTATTTTAATGGTTAAGATTTGGACTTATTGACCATCGAATTATTCTATTATGATAAATTATCATAAAATCATAAAATTATATAAATTATATAAAATATTATCTGACATATTTAAGAAATGTTTGTAAAATTTAGAAAAAATAAAACTTGGTTTTAAAATTTTGTAGCATTTTATAAATAATATGGTTTATTAAATAACATTACATTGTATAAAGATTTATCTTTTTATATTCTTTTAATTGTAAACACGTATAAACGGGTAAGTTCTGTCAAAAAGATTAACATTGTTTTTCGATAATTTTGATCAATTTTAGTATTTGTTAGAAACTGTATATTTTCGATATTAAAAAAATTTATAACAATAAACATACAATAAATTATGATATTTACAATTACAATAACTTTTATAAGGGGTTTAATTTTGGTTTCCAAATTTCAATTACAAATTTTAAAATTTTCTATTAATATAAATTCAAATTTACATTAAACAACATATTCTTATCGTGTACTTATACGCATAGTTTGACAATACTTAAAATAACTTAATTTAAAGCACTTGAACATCAGTAGAATCGAAAAGTTAACAACGGGAGCGAAATGTTAAGTTAATGATATGCGCTGTAAAAGGCAAGTCTCGCCAAAATATAAACCGCATGCCTATCGTTCGGCTTTAGTAGATCTCGCATGCCTTTGAAATCATATCGATTTGATGCGTACCTACTATTTTGCTCTCTTTCGCACGCAAAGCACATTCAAAACAAGTAAACTCACACACAATTGCGCGCAGAAATGCATTATAAGCGAAAATACTGATAGAGATATACAGACAGTCAAAAGTGGTGTTTATAAATAAAAGTTTAACTCAAATATAAGCCAAAAAGTATTTTAATTCAATAGTAATTCATTCAAACTGTCTGTTACTGATAGTGTTATCGGTGTCTACACATCGACACAAAAACACAAACTGAGAAAAACTCAATCATCAGAAGCAGGAAAAGACGAAAGTTTGCTAACTATTGTCATCAATCATCACTTTCATTCAGACGCATCATTAATGATTGCGATTGACATTGCTATCTATCAATTAATCAAAACCCAATACTTGCTTAAATTATCTCTTCTCGAGTTTGCTATCTTTAAAGACTGTTTTCAAACTTACACATATGTTTACGATGCTGTCATTGAAATAGCATCGATATCTTAATCTATTAATTACTCTTATTTGTACGCCACTGTGTATAAGAAAAAATGATTCATTTATAATTATTTAAGTTACACGTTATTAACACAATTGTTAAATTATGGCATTTTTCAACAACAATGTTAGCGAAATCAGGCGAAGTAGTTATAGCGGCGATATCTACACGTTCGCCATCGGCTCTGCGCCCCGTCGGCGACGTAACTCACAGCTCAAGATATGCACTTTTGATTGCTCTAACTGTCGAAAATTGATGCTGACTTCAATTAGCGAAAGAAACATATCATCGAGTAATTGTGATAAAAGTTTTGAATCAGCAGAACAAAGCGCTATCAACGCATCGACGTCTGACTCGAGTAAGAATTTATTACAAGTTTGTTTTTATATAAGCTTAAAGTTTTCCTATATCTACAAATATTTTTAAGAATGCTTAAAATTGTTTAAAATTATTAAATCAAATAAAAAGTTATTAAATATTCAAATTGCAGATTATTTCGTTTCATTATTTAACGTTTCAAAACGTATATCAAGCAAATGACAAATAATTCATAATTATTAATAATAATTTTATTAAACATTTTGATGCATTATAGGATCATTACATTATTTTTATTATAAAACTAATTAAGACTCACTGTTTTATTTTCTTTATTATCTAATATAGAAATAAATATAGTAAAAAATTTTGCATTTCAAGGAAAGATCAGATCAACATTTTCTTTCAAATATTTCTTCGAAATATTGACTATTTATTTTCTATTAGTTTTCTCTTAAATCATACTGTATTTATAAATTATTTTTGAAAAATAAAATTTGCTAAAAATAGATATATTTTTATAAAGTAAACAGCATTTACAAAGTAATTGAAATTCAAGCTAATCTATTGTATCGATTTATAAATGTATGGTCTATTTCTATGCAGTTCAGTAAATTAAAATATCTATTTATATACCGAAATATTACACTATTATTTTCATAATATAGTTTAACAAAATTATAATATAGATATAACATAATAAAAAATATTTGAAATGATATATTTATATAATTATCAGATTTTTAATTGCGAAATTTAGAAAAGTTAAAAATCATAATTATAATAAGTATCGAATTCATAAAACTATCGTAATTAAAATTTGTTAAATTAAATTAATTTATTAAATTAATATACTATAGTGTAATAATAGATTGAAATGTTAATAAAGTGTTTAACTATTTTTAAATTAAAACATTGTTACCGCTCTGTTCGAGTGTTCGTTTCAACACAAAAGTGTTCTCTAAATGTTATAAATTATTTGCATAGTTTTCAGTGTATATATAACACGCGTGCTTTAAATAATTTATTTTAATCATTTGCTAAATTTTATACACAATTTTCATCATTTTTTGCATTATAAGAGAATATATTTAAACCTGTAGTAAATTATATTGATATGTTGTTTTTAGAGAAAATCAACGGTTACTATTGAAATTATTACTTTTGAAATAAAAATAATTGACACTTTCACTTATTTTTTTTATATTTCATCACAAACAAATAATTGATTTTTTATATTTAGGGAAAATGTAATATGTTTAATATTTACATATTTATATGTAAAATAAATTTACCCTAATTTCGTGAAGTTAATTACGAAATTGAGTCTTCTATCTAATCAAAATTTAGTAAACTGTTTAAGTTGAATGAAGTTTAAGTTTATTATATTAATTATTACAATGAGGTTATTCTAATTAAAGATTTTAGATTAGAAATTGTAATAAATTAAAACATCAAAGTAGTTGAACTCATAATTGTGTCCTCAATCAAATGAGGGGGTCTCGGGTTAAGGCGGACCTAAGATTTAGGTACTCTTGTGTTAATGGAGTAATCTTGGTCTTAGTCTTGGTTTGAGGGAAATTTAGGGTTAAGAGTGTTTATGGTTGACGAAGTTTAGGGTTAAGGGGTATTGGTTTAAAGAGAGTTTAGGTTTGAGAGGCTTTCTTGAACTCAGAATAGTGTACTGAAGAGAAT
>JAQIYA010000507.1:0-19666 GCA_034699355.1 Microtritia minima
ATTCATTTGAAAATTAAAGCCAGAATAGTTTAAATATCTTTATTTAGAATTAAATAGGTTGTATTACGTTCGGGGAATGCTTACATGGGGTACGGGTTATACATGAAAGTTTTTCAGTGTATAATTATAGAAAATTTAAGAGTTTTGAGGTATTACAGTATTTATTCAATTATAGCAACTACGATTATAGCAATTTTCGATTTTGGCAACAGGTTTTGAAAGCACTGATTGACTCTTTATAATGTTAAAGCACTTCGATTATAGCAAATTTTTTCAAAATACCAAAACAACAAAACATCTATAATCGAATAAAAACGGTATCGTGTTTTAGGATAGTAATTAATATATGTCTTCATGTAAAAACAATACTGAGTTTATAAATGAGCTGATTTTAACATTATTTTTAGTATTCGTGTGTTACTATATTCACTACGTTCGCGCTTTATTTATTTTATACATAAATTAACTTTATACGTATGTATATCTTATAACTTTCATTGTTGTAATTAATCTTAACAATACTTAAAATAAAATGTAATAATAATACATTTCAACAATACTTTGCATTTAAGTAAACTAAACTGTTTAAGCTAAACAGCCGAAAATATCATTTTGCTTTGATTTATTAAAATTGTTTGCTTTAGTAAATGTCAAAATCAGCTAAAAATATTCATTTCCTTAAATAAATAACATTATTAGATGTTTTGCATTGATTTCTACAAATAAATTTTAAATTTTAGCAAATTTTTAATATATATTCATTTTTATGAAAATACCATTTTCATCAAGACTTTTCCAAAGTTTGATAAAAATAGCGCTTGAACTGTATTATTAAAAATTATAAAATTAACTCTATTTATAGATTAAATAAATATAAATTGTTAGAAAATCTTATTAAATTTTGTTTGACGTATTGTTACTCACAATAAGTAATTTTTTAAACGTTAAATTATAAACAAGATAATTATATCCAATTGCAATTGATTTATATAAGGAAATATTTACGATTTACGTCTAAATGAAGGTCATTCTAGGATTAGGATATTCAGGAATTTCTATTTATAATTTTATCAAAATTATAATTTTTTTAAATTAAATCAAAAACATAAAATAACTATTCATTTATAACTAATTTTTTTTGCAAGAGTTATGATATGAAAATGATGAGGATTTTGAGCAAACAATTGAAACGACTTTCTGAATTTCATAGGTTTAGATCGTTATTATCTATAATTTCTGTTTTAAGAATTAGATTTTTAAAATCATTTTTGTCAATTTATCGATCCTTATTTATAAATGTTTATTATCGAACCTTTTAACAATTTTTTGATTTTGTGATATTGAAAACACAAAATTGTTTATAAAATTTTAATTTTGAAAAAAACAAAACTTATTTAATAAAATTTTGGTTTCTATATTTATATATTTAAATTATTTAAAGCAAAAGTGGTTAATATTGTTGTTTCACTAACTTTTATTGAAAATAACGAAACAACAAAAATAATTGTTAAAATTTGAATTAAAATTCGAATTAAATTTAAAATTTAAATTTTACACAGAGTTATTCGAACAGGAAAACTTTTATTGAAAATTAAATCACGACATACAATCAGTAAAGATATAATCAATTATTTGCACATCAAAAAGAAAAATTTAGAAGAATAGTTGGCATAAATTTAGATTCTCGAGTAATATCATTATTTCGTTTAGATAGAGATCCAAGTCTTGTTCACTAAAAAGTAACGAACTTTGATTTTGATAGAAAGTTTAATGTTTAGAAGTTTTAATCAGTATTAATTTGGTTTATTCAACAATTAATGTAGTTTTAACAAAAACAATTTAATAAAATAATTCACAAATTGTAATAAACTAGATTTTATTTAATTAATAATAAAATTTGTATAAAAATAAATTCTTTTTTAAAATTTCTTTTATAACTTTTTTTATTGAAAAAAAAATCTGAAAATACGAAACCTAAACATAATTTTTCGTTTAATGTTTAAAAATAATAATGATAAACAACACTATATTAACAAAACTACGTGCAATCTGTAAGCTAAAAGTAACGACCATAATATAACTTAATTATATTTTATAAAATCATTAATAGGAAATCAAGATTTTTTTTAAATAAAAATAATTTGTAAGTTCGAACGTTTATTTTGTCGAATAATCATAATAATCATATAAATCAACCAATCTTTTAAAAGACTAAAATATTAAAAAATGACTACTGTCAAGAATAAAAGCAAGCATTTAATTTAATATAATTATAATGTTTTATACTTACAATATTTAATAGTCATATACTTATACAATATCAAAGCGTTTATATTATATCATATGGATAGCATATCCATTTATAAATAAATTTTAAATATAAGATACAATTTAGTTTATGTCAATTTAGTTGATACAAATATTATTTTGAATTTAAAGTATACCATTCAAGTATAACTTAATAACTTAACATATTTTTAATAAATAACAGGCTCTACACCTGAAACCATTGGACTACTCGTTACTCTCGTTTCACTTTTATTCTTATTTATTATTAAAAAATTATTATCAATTATTAACATAGAAGGAAATTTCCCCACATTTTATGATTAATCTCATATCATATCTTATATCATATTACTGTTCAACTAACTTACTATATGTATTTGTAAAAAGCTAGTTTATGTATTTGTTCGTCTGTCTGTTTACCCCTCTGCTGATAAAATATAGGTAACTTTGTTGAACAAAATTCAATAATAATTCAATACCATTTTGATGGACTTTTAAGTTGTCAAAGTCCATATAAGTTTGACAATGATTAATATACAGCTTTAAATATTTATGTTGTCACATAAAATTGTTTTATGCTTACAAATTGTTAGTTTGCAAATAATTGTTTACTAATTGTTATGCTTATTGAAATGTTTTGTCAAATTTTTCATAACAAATGCGAAATCTATGATTAATTAATTACATTTTATGAAATGTTTACAGTTTGTTAATTAATCTGAATTCCATTCTCACACTGTGTTGTGAGACAATAATTTTGTTAATACAAAATTATTCGTATAAAAGCTCATTGTATTCCACCCCTCACTCAGATCTGATCTCACTCTCTCTTTCAGTTCTCACTCAGTTTTCAATAAACTGTTTTAAGTCTATTAAGTTCTTTAATCATTCATAACATTAATTCAATAAAACTATTATAATTAAACTTTGAGTTAATTATTGGATAAGTTTTTATAAGTCATGATTTGCATATCACAATATGTAGATATATTTGTAACTATTTCTATGCATTTGATTATTGTGAAAATTGAAAGTCGTGCCGATCTGAGCGCTCTGTATAGTGAGCTCATATTTTTAATTAAATAAGTTAATATAATATTATTCCAAAAATAATAATAATTAATATTAAAATCAGTAATCTGTGAGGTCATTCTTGCTTATCGATAAATTTATACCCATATTCACACACCTGTTTACCAAACTTTACAAAAATATGATTTTTAAAGATATTGCTTTCTTAGAATTGTTTTCAATTAATTTCATATTGCATTTTCATCACTATTTACTCCATTAAAGCAAATTAATTATTTAAAAGTATTGAAATAATATAAAGTTATATAATAATTTATACTGATTTTCTAATTTATTAATTATGTAAAAATTATACCAAAAATCCTTAAAATAATGAAAATTATTTTTAAAGAATTATAAAATTAGAAATTTTCATATAATTATCACAATTAAAGTAAAACTTATTATTAAAGAAATTGATTGCACGTAACATTATATGGTAATGATTAAAAAGATTAGTTCAAAATGAAATGAAAAAATCTTGTTTACAAAACTTTTAAAGCTCTAACGTGTAAAGTATTCTCTAATCGTTTCTAAGAAATGAAACGATTCCATCAAACAATGACTTAACCTTAAGAGCACATTAGAAGCTCAATTCTAGTTAATAGAGTTTTCTAAATTAGTCTTTTATAGAAATTATTTTTCTCAAAAAACAAAACTCATTAAATACTAGATTATTCTTTTTTGTTGCCTCAAAATATATTTACTTTAAATTTAAACATTGAGTCACTGTTTTGTTGTTTTATTTTGAATCCGCTGTTAAATTAATGAGTTTATAATATAATAAATGTGTCACATATAAGTGGCAAAAATTAACTTAAATTAAACTTAATAATTATAATTAACTTTTTTGACAGTATAACTTTACTTACTTTCTATACTTTTAATTTAGAGATAATTTATTTAAATTTAATTAAAATATTATAAATGGCTAAATTATAAATTATAAATTAATAATGTATTATTTAAAGTAAATTAATTTATTATAAATTGTCAAATACTTATATAAATTTAATTTCATTATTAATTAAAATAAAACCAAAAATTATTTCGTTAGTATATTTAAATAAAAAGCTATACTATCTGCAAATCTATAACACTAGTAAAACAAAAGTTACTAAAACCAAAATTACTTGTCGCTCTTTCACTGTTTCATTAATAAGTCAAGCAAAACAGGTTTGTTTACGTGAGTCTCTAAGCGTGAACAAAGTTTCAAATACAAGTTTATAATAAAGGCAATGTTAGTTTGAATGAGGTTAGTCTTCTGACCGACTGTGCGATCGCTCACTGCACTGATTCACTGCTTGCATAACTTTCAGTATGAGTTAGTCTTCAAACTGTAAAGTAATCCTTATTTCAGTTTTCAAGTTTTTCGCTTTTTTAAAATTAAAAAGGATGTCGGCATTAGAGTTGGCGCAAACGTTTAGCAATGTTAGCCAAAGACTAATTACCGAGTTTGACAATAATGCTAATGAATACTCAAAGAGTGACATTCAGAGTATAACAAGCGATGGATGGCTTGTGAAGTACACGATATTCATCGCCCAAATGAACGAGAATGAAGCTATTGATCTGATTATCAAAACATTGAAGTGGAGAAAAACGAAAAGCTATTTGAACAGCACTGACAGTGACTTTCCGAGCGAGTTATACCAAATCGGTTGCGTCTTTCCGTACAGCGAAGACAAGGACGGAAGTTCGGTGCTCTTCTATCGGCTCAACCGAAAGCTGTCCCAATTGGGCCAAATGGCCAAACCGTTTCTCATGCATCAGCTCAACAAGTTTGACAAACAAATCAATGGCAACGGCCGTTGGGTTGTGCTCATCGATTACACCGACTCTGGACTGTCGGACTTGGATCTGGTATTTCAATTAATTCAAGTCATCAAACACTTCCCTGCGTGCAGATATATAATTCATTATAACGCCAAGTCTTTAATAAAGAAGATGATCTGCTATTCTCAGCGCAAACTGATCGATAAATTTCCAAAAAATAAGCACATCTTCGATCACTTTCACGACGCTTTTCTGCCGCAATACTTG
Source organism: Microtritia minima (assembly GCA_034699355.1). NCBI lineage: Eukaryota > Metazoa > Arthropoda > Arachnida > Sarcoptiformes > Euphthiracaridae > Microtritia > Microtritia minima. The sequence continues at coordinate 5,404 of JAQIYA010000507.1, forward strand.
GGCGGCACTTGCACTCAGACCATGTCTGTCGTCCCGACTGACACCGTGTCGATAATGGATAACTATAAAAAATTTGGACTCAGCAAAAGGGCTGCCATCAAAAAGAAGCAATACATGGACAAATTCATCGCTGATCACTAGTGTCATCATCGTTGATCATTGCTTCGGCCTTAGAAATCAACTTTTATTGATGACTAAGAATTATTGGCAGAATTTTTATTTTTGCTCATTTGGGTATTTTTAATATGAAAATATTTTAATACATTTGACTCTATAATTATATTTTTATTTTGAAACATAAGGAATGCTTTATTGATAGAATGTAACGCATTAACATAATTGCTATTTTTCAGTTTTCGATTTATTTTTGTTAGTTTTTATCATTTATAAAGTAGATTAAATAATTTTATTGTATTTTAATAGTACTGTTTATAAAAGTTTAAAATAATTATATTCGAATGAGGATAATAGTGAAAAAGGTTATTAACTCTATTGCTTAGTGCTTAAGCCTAATGGTTAAAAGTTACTCTAATATTGAGATTAATTTATTTGTATTCCAATATATTTAAATAAATAGATTTTGTTTAATTTTTTTGCTTATTTCCAAATAAAATGTTTTCAAAATGATTATTGCGATAAAATTTGTTATAACTTTTATTTTTTATTTTTTTGATAAAATTCAAAGCAAAATATCTAATTTTAGATTATTGAATAATATTAAAAGAAAATATCTTAAATTATAACTATAGTTATTCGTTGAGCTCAAAGTAATAAATTTGATCTAAAAATTATGGCAAATTAAATTTTAAATATAAATAATTGAATTTCTGCACATTCGAATATAGAATATATTTTACATATATTATGTATAATATGTATAAAATATATATGCATAATATGAAACAATCTCTTCAATATTTTTAATTTTTAAAAATTAATGATCTTTTCTTTAATATTCCTTCTTTAATGTACATAATTATATTAATAAACTTTTAATATTTACTCATCGATTTGAATAATTTGAAGTTTGCTAAATATTTGTTTTGAATCAAAACTGTTTGTTGACAAACATAAATATAAATCAATAACAATATGATTGATGATTGTGGATAAGTATTTGAAGAAATTTACAAGTAATTAAGCATATTTAAAACTATTTTTAGAAGAATTTCTCTGTTTGTATATAAATTAAGTTTAACTTTTAATTTATTATATTTTCACTTTTGTAATTATATAGTCTATTGTGTTAATGAAAAACAAATTTTTGATTGAGATTTAATTGAGATTTATTTTAAAGAAGATTTTTTACTTAAATGCATTGAAGTGTTACTTTTATTTATTATTTTATAAAAATACAACAAATTGTTTTTATTTTTAAATAATTGTTTGATTTAGAAGCAGTAAATTATGCTTGACATTAATGACACAACAAAGTCATTCAATAAAATAAGTGAATAATAAATTGGCAATAAATTAAAAGAAATATATAAAATGCATGGATAGAAGTAATTGTATAAAAATCGTTTACAAATTAAATATCTATTAAATAGCAATTTAAAATTTTAACATAAACAAATAATAATTTTAAAACTTATGGTAAAATTGTGAAAATAGTGTGAAAAAAGTGCTAAAAAATATGTGAAAAAAGTTTGTTTTAATTTTTTTTATCATAAATATGCGCAGTCTTTATTGAAATTTCTAAACTATAAATAAAATTAAAATTTTTCAGATTTTAAGGGTAATAATAATTGATTAAACAAGATTTTCCATTATTATGAACTAATTTTTACTTTATTTTTAATATTTTAGAATTACATAAATTCAATTTTAGAACTTTATTTTTAAGACTTATGGTATTAAAATTTTAAATATCCTTTATTACACATTTTACTCAAAAAAATTAATAATTTTAATAATAAAAGGAAGTCAACTAATAGTTGCAATTTTTAGACAAAATGCTATATTAATTTCTATATGTTATATTATTTTTTAAGAAGAATTTTCTCACATACATGTATATTAAGGAGAATTTTTTTCTGCATTATACACACCAACTAAGTTTTAAATTAATATATAAATAGTTTAATATAACTATAGTTTTAATTTTATGATAAAAAACAGATTATTAAAAGCATAAAACCTTGTATTATTAAAACCAACAAATAAAGTTTATTTAAAACTAATTTTTATATTGAAAATAAAATTTCTTTTTATAATGAAAAAGTATAGAGAAGTATAAAAAATGTATAGTAAAAGTATAGAGAGAGAGACGAAAAAGAAATAAATTTTGAAATACAATTTAATTTGTAATCCTATTTATAATTATTTTTATATATTAATAAAATGTTAAAAAATTAAATAATTTAAATATATCTAATATAATTTTAATTATTTACATATTTAAATGTTAGCTTTTGTTTTATTTTGATTTTCATAGAAAATAAATTTGTAATAGAAATGGGTTATCCATAGTGTAATATACTTAGAAATATCATTATAGATAAAAATATTTCATCTTTCTTTAACCCATTCAAATCTTTCAAATCTAAAAAACTTGTTTTTCAAAAACATTCGACCTTCGAATGAAAATATCTTATAAGTTATTCATATAAATGCATAAAAGTTATATATAATGATAAATCTTAAGGTATATATGCGTATATATTTGCTATATATAATTAAATTACTAACTATAGCATATATAATTTGGCTAAATATAGGCTAATATAACACGATATAACATAAATTTAAAAATTTCCAATTTTGAAATATTCAAATACCACATTGGAATAATATTTCTAATAATAAAAATTTTTGCCTTAATAATACAAAATAGATTTGGTTTAAATCTTTCTTTTAAAAGAATTCATGTTTGTATCAATAAAGTTAGTTCCTAAAAGTCAGTTTTAGGTCAGATTCATTATATCAGTAAATTGTTGTTTTTCAAATTTGCACTGCAATGAATCAATTATAATACGATTAATGGCATGGTTTTAGGCATAAAAATATTAACAATAAAGTGTTCTAATCATATACAGAGTATAAGTACAGAAAATATTAATTTTATATATAAAACTTTAGGACAATTTTTATTATTTATGAAATTTATATTTCTGAATTAATGCTATAAATTTAAAAATTTAATATTTGTACACATATTCACGCATAAATATACATAAATTTATTATGTGATTTCATATTTTCCCATATTTTTGCGCAAACAATAAAACATATTCGAAAAGAATTTTTAACAAATGTGCCAAAAATGCTTAAAAAGGTAATTTAACATTTTGAAAACTATCTCAATGAATGCTAACACAAATGGCTAAACAATATAAATATTCAATTATAAAAATATAGGATTTTTAGCGTTCATAACTCGACTTGTGTTTCAATTTTTTTGTTATTATATAATTTCTAGAGTACATAGAGATCAATATAATGATTCCCTTAGAATATGACACACTTGAGAGTTGAATGCAAAAGTAGATATAAGGTTATCTATTGAACATATCTATTCAATTCCGGCTCACTTTTAATCAAAATATGAATAAATTAAATGATCTTTATTCGTACTCACGATGAACTTAACATACTTTTATGCAACTTATTTTATAAATTTTTAAATTAAATAACATGTTTGGAAAAACCGATATAAAATTTAAAACTAAATTTTTCCCTTTATTTTTGTTTATTAAAGCAAATATCAATATTATATTATTGAGAATAGAAATTTTCAATAAAAAACAATCGAGTGTTAAGACAAATTTGGTGGGTTTTTATTAAACTTATTTAATTAGTTGTAATGAATCGAAATTTTTCTTTATATTTTCAAACATAAATTATATAAATTGCAAATTAAAAATTAAAATCATTTTCCTTCTTCAAATCAATTTTCATCTACAATGTTAATAGTATTCAAACTTTTCGTAAGCAAAATATTTCATATATTTCTGGATAAATATGTTTTAGTGTCACTTTCTATTTGATACATGTTTACCTCAATAACAAAATCTTCAAATGGTTTGGTTTATAATATATTTTGTATGTTTACTTCTTTGGTTACATAATTTATATGTTATAATTTTAGCCACTCTTGTACTTAATTTTCTTAATAGCAAATTTCCATATATATTAATCTGAAATAAGATATCAGATTTCTTATGATATTTTTAGAAAGAATCTTCATATCTATCCACAGACCAAACAAAAAAAGGCAAGTGAGTGTCATTTTAGTGTTTATTATCCCTTAAGTTAGATAAGTTGGCCAGTTTTAGTTGACTTATTTGTTGACACATTAAGCAAATATTAGTGTATCGTTAAAGAATTAGTTCATGATATTAAATCAATTTTATTAAAAAACACTAACCTTTTTTCCCACCTGTTTCGCCACTTGAAAACAATATTTCTTATTAAATTAATTTAATTTCAATTCCTATCTCTACATCTCTCTCTCTCTCTCTCTCTCTCTCTCTCTCACACACACACACGCACATACACTTTACTCGTATTTTATTTTTTTCTTATGTGTTTAAAGGTTTTAGAATTATTAATGCAATTTTTGTCAATTTAAATTTGTAACTACTAATGTTGATTTTATGTTAGAAAATGCTTTATTTTAACTTTTAAAAATATTGATGTTAGTGTATTCACTCATTCACACGCACATAGTTATTAACACATACGCCACAGTGGATATGTGTGCCTCATTATCGCATTTTCTAATTAATTAATCCATTGCTTATTTAAACAATACTATTAATTTTTTTTACCTTTAGATCTTATTGAATATTTGAAACTCGATTCATCAATTAAATTGTGGACAATTTTTTGTTTTATATTATAATCAAACACTTTCTCCGCTCCTGTTTGTCCAGCTTAGAAAAAGTTTAGGGCATTTTTAGACAGTTTAGGCCGTTTTCTTTAATAATTAAAGACCATATGGATGGGAATTGGCCCATATTTTGTAGGATTCCAAAATTTTCCCTTTATTAATAAAGAGTGAGGCGAGGGGGAGAGAGGTGAGGATTATTTCAATTATATAAAGGAAAAAGTTCTCCCTAAAAATAAAATTATTGAAACTATGTTATATAACTTCTCAATGATGTCCTTCTGTAAATTCTTACGTGAAACTAAATATACTTACAAATCTAGTGCTGTTTGCCATTTATCATGTAATAATAGAATGGAAATAATCTCTATAACTTATTAAAATAATAATGTGTGTGTGTGTGTGTGTGTGTGTGTGTGTGTGTGTCTGTGAGTTTCCAACAATGCTTTTTATTGTTGAGTTAAATATTTAAAATAACTTTTTTTAGTAACTTTTAAACTGTAGAATATAACCGGTTTTTAATATTAATTGTTGTTTAAATTTAATACAAAGCATTATTCAACAATAAAATAGAAAATTATATTTATTAAAATAATAAATGTTTATAGGGGCGAAGCCGCGGCAACAAAGACTAGTATTTATATAAAGTAATTTTATTTAAAAATACAATATTTAATCATTATTTAAACATATTTAATGTATTTTATGAATTTTAAAATCTTTTTAGCAAACATTTTAATTCTTCTTTAAATTGAATTTTAATGTTTTTAAGATATTGTATTATTTCTTCGTTTATTATAATTTTCTTAATACTTTTTTCTTCAGTACTATTAAATATTAATTATAATAAAGCTAATAGCGAATGAATTTTATTTGTAATTTAGACAATGATAATTTACATTTAAGTAAATTATATAAATTATGAAATTTAATTAATTCTAATTAGTGTGTAAATTAAATGAATTTATAATAATATTTAATTTTATAAATGCAAAATTTTATAAATTTCATAATAGCTTAATTAATATTTTAAAATTCATTATCACATTAAGTTAATTAATCTGATTTTATTAGATGATAACTATAAGCATATTAACTGCAATGTCAGGCAACAACTACTATAAAAGAATGATGAGATAATGAGTTTAGACAAACCCGACAATAAATAAAAAGCATGCGTTGTCAGACTTATTTTATTGATCGCATCTTCACCTGTAAATCAGTTGTTCTGAGCAGTGAGTTCTTTACTCGAGACGCAGACCCCAATCGAGTCCACTCTCATATAAATGACCATAAAGTTATAACAAGTATAGACGATATTAAAAAATAAAACCCATAAGAGATGGTGATAATTAAATCATGCTGTCTCTTCAAATCGCTAAGAAGTGGTTCGATGGTGTCGGCAGTCTATACTCTGGTAAGTAAACTTAATCATTATCCTCGAAGAATATTTGCAGTCAAATTTGCATAATTGAATTATTGGCACTCGTTAGTTGGCTTAGGAGGCCAATGAAATTAGCGATTATAAATTATTTGAAACTCACTCGAGTATTAGAATAGTATTGATTAGAGTGAGACGAGAATAATGAACAGAATTTAGTGGTGAACGTCGGCACTAGGATTGCAAGCATTACTCTAAGTTAATGAGCTTACACTCTAAATATGTAGAGCCAGACTCGGGTCATGTTATAAAATTCATAAGCTTATCGGTTCGAAGACTTTTGAGCTGAACTTATGCCAATCTTTATGTTAACCAACTAGTTATATGCAAAACATTATAACTTTAACAAATATTCCTTTGAGATATTGAGAAAAATATTTGTACAGTGAGTTAATACAACTTTATGCCCAAAATTAGACTATGTTTTATGTTTCATTAGTTTTTAGATGATTACTTTCATTGAATGAGCTTAATTTAATAAACTTTTATAGAAATTTTCAAATAAATAATTAAATTATTTATGCTTAAAAACTTAATTTTTTACATAAAAAATTATGCAAATAACTAATTTAATATATAAAGCATAATAAATTAAAATTATAAACTTTAAAATAAACTTAATACTAAAATGTATGTTTTGCATACATCTTTGTACTGATGATGGATAAGAGAAATTTAAAAAATAAATTTATAAATTAGGTTTTTATAATAATTTTTTTTATTAATCAAGTTATAATAAAATATAGTGTCTTAAAATGTTTATTTTAATAATAAAATTATTAATTTATTGCATGTAACTTTTAACTATATAATTGGTTGCATCAAAAATTTTATTGATAACTTCTAAAAATATGTCCAAAATTTTTTTGATCAATTTATTTTTTAAAATAATAACAATAATAAACAATTATTTTAAAGTTAAAATCTTTTTGTAGTTTTGTGTGTCATGACATTTACATGTGTTAAAAGAATATTTTTAGTTTTTATTTCAAAAAAATTTTTAAAAGCTTGAAAAAGTAAAAAGTGAATAAATAAAAAATAAAGTGTAGGCATGTATAGCTAAAAATTTTAAGTGCTATCCTTTAATCGATTATTGCTTTTTGTACTATAAATAAAAAATTTTAAATTATTTATTTAAATTTTATAAAATGTATTTAATATATTTAATTATATACTAGTCATTGTTCGCCGCTATAAAAAGTTAATATTTTATTAAATATAATTTTCACTTTATTGTTGAATTATGCTTTGTTTTAAATTTAAACAACAACTAAAATTAAAAATCGGTTATATTCTACTGTTTAAAAAGTTATGAAAAAATTTATTTTAAAAATTAAATACAACAATAAAAATACATTGTTGCAAACTCTCACACACATTAACTCACTTTATTTTTTTAATAAGTTATATAACATTGTTAGATTAAATAGTTTAGTTTAGTCTGTTGGGTGAGATACCAGATCTTTAGTGTGAGTTTTTTAATAAAAGCTCGTCCGCATCTCACATGCTTTCGAATTGATTTTCATTAGTTTATTCTCAAATATTTTAAATTTACTATTAAATTAATACTTATGAATTTTATTTAAAAATTACTTTTAAATTGTTAAGTATTCGTGATTAAGTTTTAAACTAAATTAATGCACACTACAGAATAGAAATTTTTATTTTGTCCGAATTTTAAGCATAAGAAATAATTCTTTACATTATGTATGTTCTAAACCAACTCTTAAACACAAATTTATTTTTCCGTTAAATATGGGAGCATTTAACTGTCGCGAAGCACTAATTAAAATATAATCTCTTAATTTTTTCAAATGGCTAACTTTAAAAACTTGTTAAACGGCCTTAAAAAATGTTTGAGTAAAATTGGTGACCACTTTCAACATTTAAAATATTAACTTGAATGCCAATATTGACTGACCATACATGCGTTAGACGACCACCAAATTTATTAAAAACCTATGACATGTACCTGATTGTAACATTATATTAACACAACTAATTAGTAACCATTAAGCACGTTCGTTAATTTATTTAATCATAAAATATAAACTAATTTGTACTATTGTAAACTAAATTGTGTACCAATTGTTTTATAGCATATTTATAGCACATATGAATAGAGTAGAATTTTTTACTTTTTGCAATTATAGTGCTTTTTACAAGCTGTGGATAATTTAATTTAATTATAATTTTATTATTAAGATGTACCAATTAGCCACCAATTATCACGTTTATTACTAAATTTATATTTTCTCACTCATAACCAGTATAGACTAAGAGTTTTTAAATAAAAGCATTGATCTGTTAATCAAATATTTTTTGGTAAATTTGATTTTAATTCAAACTAAATAGCTTGTTTCCCAACTTAATAGATGTAATATTAAGTGCATATATTATCCTGTAATTGAATATGTTTTTAATGACAAGTCAAAATTAATATTAATAAAAAATAAGATAACTAAACTTGAGATATGGTTTGAAAATGGAGAATAATCTCAACATTTCTAATAACCAAACTTACTTGAGTAGCCGACAAACCACTAACGACATACACTTTACATTATAATTTTTAAAAATATAAATACAAAGAAAAACTTTTTTGTAAATCAATTTTTCTAAACAAGTTTGAATGCGCTCACGGCGTCATTATAATTATATTGCATTACAATTCAATTATAGCCATCATTGTTGCACAATAGTTGACATCAAGCATTTCGTAAAGACATTTATAGTGCACGTTATATTTTGCATTTAATAGAATTTAAATGAGAACAGCATGTGTTATACTTTGTAAATAAAAAGTTAGTTGTCTTGCAATAGGTTGGGATTGATTGAAACGGCATGAATATCTAAACATCTAGGCTTGACTTCAATTTGTTTAAAATCCATTTACTTTTGTTTTATCAATTTAGTGCACATCAGATTTAATGTAATTTACTCTTGGATTATAGAAATCTATATTTAATTACTGCTGTGTTTGTTTGCTATTGTTAGTAAAAAAGGAGACGCAGTTTTTATTTACGTATTCAGACGAAAATCTAAATAAGTCGAAATTTTATGTTCAAAATTAACGTCAATTATATATTTAGTACAATTTGAATATTCAATTTGGATACTATTAATATTACTATTATTATTCAATTAAAGAAAGAAAATTATTTTGATTTTTAATTTTGATTTGTAATTTATATAATTTATGACTTATGAAATTTATATATTCTATATTTTTATAATCTATGTACAATAAGATTAGATTATATAGATTATATAATATCCAAGAGTCTGTCTGTCTGTCTATTCCACCATATAATCGGAACTGGCCACAGATACCTCCACATGGCATGTATTTTTGTGACCAGCATGGTCTGAAAGGTGCCATAGGGGGGGGGGGGTTGAGGTGGCAAGGCGTGTGGCCAGTTCGAGATGCGACGAAAAAATGGTCAGAAAACATGTTGTTAAACTCAATTCGACTGACTTTGTCGAGTGAAGGGGTGTGGCTGGACTTAAGGAGTAGGAGCTAATATTAGGAGGCGTGGCCGAGTAAGAGGTGGTTTTAATCAGAATCATGTTCTGAGTCGAATGAGTGGTCGAGTCGAAGGGAGATAATGTTAATATTAGGATTGTGGTTATGAACTGTTGAAGCACTCATAATCGTGTCCCGAGTGAATGAAGCGTGAGTTTATTGATGGCATAATCAATTCTAGAATCACGTTCGACAAAATGGCATAAAACACTTATTTATATATATAGAGTCATTCTTTTAAGTGAAGCTATTCGTTATGAGGTAATGCATTATGTCGTTCAATCAATTAGGTTTGTAGTAAAGCTTAATCTGACTCATAAACAGGTATACACGTTAAACAGGTAGATTTTTTAGAAAAGCTTGTGATCGCTTTAATCGCATGCCTTCTGACAAACATTTGTTTCATTTCTTGTATCAGTCATATTGATTGTCACAGTGCTTGAAATCTATTAAAAAACTATTAAAAAACAACGCGTAACGACATAATGCATTACCCCATAACGAGTAGCTTCACTTAAAAGAATGACTCTATAATTTACTTAAACTTATTCACTATTAATAAGTTAGTTTATTAACTAAACACGAATGAACATACAAATGAGCTGATTTTAACATCAATTTTATTATTCTAGAGTTTCTTAAGCGCTCACTTCGTTTGCGTTTTATGTATTTTATTGATAATATTAACTTTACATAACTTTTATTATATTTATATTTTTTTTAAATTTATCTCAACAATACTATTTATATTAATTTTTCTAATAATAGATGTTAACAATTCTTTACACATCACTAAACTAAACTAAAGAACCTAAAACTTCATATTAATCTTTAATGTTCAGCTTATATCACTTCTTTATTAACTTAAAAGTTTATTTAAAAGGCATTAAATTTTGCCCACATTTTTATGGCCTGTGGAGGGATAGACAGATAGACAGACAAACAAACAGACATCTCAAATCCATAAGTTAGTGTTGTCATACTCACAATTAGCAAATAAAATTATTGAATATAATTAATTTATTAAATTAAATTGTAATTAAGCAGAGCCTAAATGATAATGAAATTAAAAATCTGTAATAAAAAGTTTGATATTAAAAAATCTATAAACACCTTATTTATCATAAGTTGATTTATGACAATTGGAATATAATTTATTTTTATAATTTTATGGTATTTTTTACAAATTATTACATTTTAAATTTAATTGCATAATAATTTTTTCGATAAACTTTGAAGATTTAGTGTTATGATGTGAACATTGGAGTTGGCAATTGTTAGCGAGAACGTCAACCTTGTAACACATCGACTTTGTTGACTATCGCCATATAATTGTGCCATTATTTCGCAATTAACTAAATATCAACTTTATAAGTGATATCTCTTGAATTGTCTCTTCAATGACTAAACTAATAATATTATAATAATATGAACTTTTGTGACATTTAAACCATAATAAATTATTTATTTCGCAGATGTAATGATTTGTTCCGAAAGATTAAGTCAAGCATTCAGTTATTTACTGGTCAGCTATGCTAATAATTAGCCATTAATAAGCCGACAGTAATCTAATTTATGGTTACCTTGAGATTATTTACATTTAGCTTAAGAGTGGCGACTTGTATACTGAATATAGAGAAGAAAATAAATTCATGGCTCATTCGGCGAATTATATCTATATTTATTTAGACTTATTACACAATATGAGCATATTTGGATTTAATGCATTTATTTAGTTAACATGTGCTGGCAATCAATAACTGTTTACCTAAAAATTTATTTGACAAATAAGCAAGTAATGCAAGTAATGTTATTTGCATTTTAATATAGCATAAGTATGTGATTGTGAGCAAAGAAATTCGAAAATTATATGACGCGTCACGTATAGATTTTGATCTAAAATTTTTTTAAATGATTTGCAATGATTATCGATTTTACTCTAAAGACATATTTACAAATATGTTGAGTCGCGCCAAACATTGCTTTTAATACTTTACCATTCTATGAATAATATCGATAAATTGGACATTTATATAAAATATAATCTATATTTGCTTGTCTGTCCATTGTTCAAATTTTCTGATTCAAATAATCACAATTAAAGGATAATATGTAGTTAAGCTATCAAATGGTCTATATTTTTAAAAGTCTATTTTGCAGCAGCAGCTTGTAATTTAATACAATTTAATAATAAACAAGTGCACGAAAATAAGTTTAAGGTTTTGCGGAAGTGAAAATCAAAAAATTGTTAAACTTTTAAAAATTTAATTTAAATATTATAAATCATAAATATTTAACTTATTATATGTTTAACTTTATATGTATAACTTTTAGAATTAATTAAAAGTTTAATTATTATAGTAAATTAGAAAATTTGTTAAAAATTTAATTTTAGGTGTTATGTTTTATGGCATTTATAAAATGAGTTTAATGTATTTCAAAACAATGATGCATAAAATTAAAAGCATCTTAGAGTCTGAAAAGTTTAGGAAATAACTTACATTAACAAAATTCTATGTTATATTATATAACTTATTTATATATAACTTATATATAAATTAATAAAATTTTGTCTAATTTTAGAGATCACATAAATTTGTAAAATGCATTACTTTAGCCAAAAATAACGATATCCTATAAAATCTCTATTTATATTTATTGTTTTAGTTCTTTAAGCATAAAAATATTTTAAATTTATCTAAAATTTAATATTAAATTTTTCCTAACAGATATATTACACTTTAAATCTGACGGCATCAACATTTCAAATTCACAATATCATGAATGATAAAGGTTTGCAAATATTATAAATTATACTAATAATGTAATGATATATTTGATTTAATTAAAATTTTTAATATATTAGTCAAGAATCGTTAAAATATTCTTAACAATATATCTTAATTTCACATTATTTTAAAATTTATCTTATTCTTGCAGTATTTTTTTATTATTAATCTTATTGTTAAACATCGAAGTTTCTAACGCCGATAAATTTAATAAACGAGTTCAGTAAAAGCCAATATATGATTTGATAAAATTAATGTGATTTGTAATGTGTAACAATTTGTCATGTCATACAACAATAAATTTTAAATTTCTAAAAAATAAAATTAAAATTAAAAGAAATTTATGGCATAGTCATAACACATAAGAGCATAAAATAAGGACAATTGAAGCAAGAAAAATGAGAAAAGAGAAAATGCTCTTTAATAAAATAAGAGTAAAAACAAAATTTTTAAAGTTAAAGCTATGTTTTAACTTATTCAGTATATTTTATTTTTACTGATTTCGCTTGCAATAATAAAGTACCCCAAATTCTCATGGATAAGCCCGGCTTATCTAATAAAAAAAAGTAACTATTATGAGAGAAAGTAACTTTTGAAAGTATACATGTAAAAACTTTTATTAGAAATCAAATTAATACATATAACATTTTTTAAAAATATTTTTAAAAATTTAATCAAAACCATTAAATTCTTAATCATATTCAATAATAAAATTTTCCAATAATTGAATAAAGTTTTGCGGAACTAGAGATTCAGTTTCAGATTCAATATAGGATTCAGACTTGCTTTCTGCTCAGACAGTGTAATCTTATTTAATGCTTCATTTAGACAACAGTAAATCATTACAGTCTTCTGATTCTTCAAACGTCTCACATTTGACTCGTCGATTTCAAATAATACCTGCACTGCTTTGTTCCCATTTGTTTCGACACACATGACTATTTCAAATTTTTTTAAACTCGTATAAGATTTACTATTTTTAGACTTTTTGCTCATTACAAAAGTGGATTAAATAAAGAATTGATCAGATAATTATAGTTACAAACAAGACTAAAGTTTTATAAGGATAAGTTACGATTTAGTCAGATAACACTATAACACGTTTGTTGAAATCGGCTTATACATGGGGTACGGCTTATCTATTGTAACATTTTCATGTTTCAATTTATGCCTTTTTCTATACTTCGGCTTATACACAGTGTGGCTTATCTATGAGAATTACTAGGGTATGATTAAATATATTTAAATAAATAAATTATATTTTTTAACTAACAAAATATAGTGTAGACCAGTTAAATACTACTTTACGATCCCATAAATAACCCGACCCTATGTATAAGCCGATGCATAGAATGTCCAGCTTATGCATAGAACATTTTTTATTAGGAATTATGCATTTCTAAAAAAATTTCAAAACAATTTTTATTTAATAAAATTAATCAAAACCATCAAATACTTCTACATTAAAATTTTGAAAAAGTCTACAGATTAGAAGCATCTCATTGGTATTGCAATTTTAACTTTTCCATACATCAAGAGATTGTGTTAGACTATAGACTATGGAAATTTAATAGATTAATTTATTTATTAGTTAAAAAATTTTAATTATTGTATAAAATTTTTTAATAAATTACCAGATTTTCTTAAAATAAAAACAATTTTAAAAATTTGTAAAA
>JAQIYA010000508.1:0-19661 GCA_034699355.1 Microtritia minima
ACTGATGTGATGTCACTCTCGTTTCCGTGTTATGCAATAGATGTGACGCAATACGAGCGATACTCCACTCTATAGCGAATTGATATTTTCTGCTAAATTCGGTAAATATTATTATTAATATTTATTATTTTTAATTGAATGTCAGTTTCGGTTAATACCCGAAATCTCACACATCGTTATGCGATCTTATCCTTACAGTAGTGCAGAGGAGAGCGCATGCGTTGCTTTCATTTATTTAAAACGTCGTTTCACGCGATTTCTCTCATTTACTCGTTAATCGATTCGGTTGTGAATTGTGTTTGTCTTTGTCTGCCTTGCATTGAATTATGAATCAAATTGAGCACAATTTGATATGAATTATTAAAATGAATTATTTAGTTATTCGCTCAAACCGTTTGAATAACTTATTCATAGCGATGCATATAATTAAAGGTAAATGATGTGAATATTAAACTATTATCAATCATTTGGTGAGTGAGTGCCACGTGTTTCGCACTCTTTGTTTCATTTCAATGCTTTCATAGTATTAATTATTTGTCGGGAAATAATCGCACTTTTGTATTGAGTTTTTAATTACTAATATATTATGAAGTATTAAATATGTATATTATAATTGTTTGATTGAAGGCTATTCAAACCAAACAAGTGTTCACTCATTTGACGAACACTTGTTTTACCATTTGCTCACAACTCATATGTTAACCATTTATATAAAACATTTCTTTTCTGAATATATTTCATTTTTTAAATTTCAATACTCTTCTATCAGTTATACTTTATTAACATCGACTTTAGGTATATATTATTACTTAATTATAAAAAGAAAGCGTGTAATAATGTAAATATGATGACTAGTTATTTGCTACTCTTGACTGTTGAATGACGAGAGCGTTAAACCATTGTCTGAATTGAAAATCGACTCTTATATGAAATCGTTTCTTAAATAAGTACTTAATCTTCAATTAAATTGCATTCAAACCTGTTATTCATTACAGATAAGAGAAGAGCCATTTTTCGGCACGTGATTCATCTGTTAAATTGAAAATGTAAGCAATTTTTATTAAATGATTGGTAAATATCGGCTTTAGTGATGATTTTATAGTTCATCTGATTTGAATGACGACCACTTTTCGCCCCTAACTGAGTGACTGCCGAATGACATGCATTTGATATTTTGTTGCCATTATTTTGATAAGCATTTCTTTGCAGGTAATATGTGGAGTGTCTGAAAGTAATCATTTGAAAACAGGTAATTGTTTGCCTCAATTAATAAAATTAGAATAAAATGTAAATGATGAAAACACTTTAAAACTTCCCAATCGAACTGAAACTAATGAAGATTGTCATGTGTATCAGCCTTTCTGAATGTTCTATTATTTTTAAAGCATTCATTATATTATTCGTCTGTGTTTAATGAATTCAATCATTTTAGAAAACAGCGATCGACGCAGAGGTGGAAAAACGGCGCTCTATGTCTTAGGTATTAATAAAGTTGTTATTATTTATAATATTTGTAAATCATATCGATTGTGATGACCCATTTAAGAATTACCAACCAAGATCTCTGATCACTTTTGATGCATTAATTAGCTCTATCTGATCATAAATCAAGTGCTTTTCAAATTTGAAATGTAATGATTAGATAAATAACTTTTTAAAAATATATTTCAGAATTTCATTTGGTTTGCTTTGGTATCCATTAATTGGTAATTATCAATATTTTTACAGTTATTTACATAACCTGTATATGATGAAAGTATTTAACAGTTGGGAATCTCTATGAACAAACAGTGATTATGTTAATCATCTGATAATTCAACTATTTTTTCTTTATTCATTAATGAAAATACAAATATTTACAGTAATATTTTTAAAAATCTTTTTTAGGAATTTTTGGTAAGATTCAGTCATCTTTTCAAACACCGATAGTCTAAATGATGAATTATTTTGCCACTTGAGAAGTACTATGAAATAAATTGCAACCGTTCCTAAATTATTGTTCTGAAATTAAATCAATTTAAATGATAGCTTGTTAGTAAAATTCTTTAATTAATTAGTGTTTTTTTGCAGATAAGTATCACAAGTATTGGATTATTTTAATTAAAAGAATTTAAGGTGAATAATTTATTTTATTTATTTTGTTAAGCATTACGAGTTATATTAAAAAACAAAATTCACAGCAATATTTTAATGATTTTTCAAATTATTTACTACCGGTATTATATTAATATTATCCAATTAATCTATTAGATATTTCATAATCAATGTCTTGCAGTCGATTTGTCATATCTTATTTTATTTTCCAATTAAATTTAACCCTTAATAAAAAAAAATAAGTTGTCAATACGAGTATAATGCCTCGAAATAGAGACTGATTTTAAAAATTTTACAAGAAAACGCCAAAAAAGTTGTAAAATATTAGAATTTAGTGAACTAATAATTATTTTAAATAGACTAAACAATATAGGAATGAATATAAAGTTAAAATTTAATGAGTTTATATTTTTTATTTTTATTAGATGTTGTTTTCATTTATTATTAAATATAGCAAACCCATATAGACCCATATAAACTTAATAAATACCCTTATCGTTGCATAACTTGCTTATCGTTAAATTACATTGTGAAATAAACACTTAAATATCTATTTGTAAAACAATTGTAAGTCATATTTCTAAGCATTTAAATTAAAAAGAAATTATGAAAATGATGAGACTAAGATAGGGACAAATGAGTGAATAATCACTTGTTAATGATTTTACCAATCGGTCTGATTTGATGTTAATTTTCATTTGTTTGATATACCATATTCTGAATTTCTTTCGAGTAACCCTTTATTTTTATAGGTTTTATTAAGCGATAACACGCCAAAACTACTGAACATTAAATGGTGAGTTTTATTCAAACCATTGTTTTCGAGTAATATTCATTTGTGTGATGACAACAAGATAGGGACAAATGATTTGTGATATAATCAATATATCCCGCCGTTCTATGATTTCATATTTCTTCGCCTGATTTTAAATTCAATACATTTCAATTATATATTTTTGGAAATCGATCTGTTAAATGCATAAACTCTTTTTTATAGATATTGATCCACTTATTATGGATAATCGATACCATAAAAGAATTTTAAATATTAATTCTGTCCGAAACGACTTGAAAGCAATTATAAGTAAAGTAAGCGAAGAATATGAACACGTGTTTATTAAAGCGAATGCATCGAAACGCGACGCCGGCGGCCAAACGTACTCGTATGACGTCTCGTTTGAGTCCACTTCAATGAACGCAATCGATAGCGCCGAAGCTATGTTTCGATTCTTTCTTCCCGCTAATTGTTTAGTCACTGTTAAACCTATTAAGTTTGATATTTTAGAATCGCTTCTCAAGTATAGCAATGATCAGAGTAACGTTAGAGATAGCATTGTCACTATTAATAAATGTCTCGATGACTATAAACCAGAAAATATTTGTGTCGGCTTTAATGGAGGCAAAGATTGCACGGCTTTACTTCATCTTATTTATCCTCTTTTTACAAAGAAGTTTCCAAATAAACAATTGAGTGTATTTTATTTACAAATGCCGCAAACATTTCCACTGCTCGACAATTTTGTGCACTTAACTACCGAAAAATATAATCTAAAAATGCTGTCTTATTCCGGGACTGATTATAAAATAGCTTTGGAAAAGTTAGCCATCGATACTTCAATTGAGGCTATATTTATGGGAACCAGAGCTAGTGATTTGCCGACCGGTGTCATGTTGTCCGCCTTTCAAATGACAGATAAGGGATGGCCTCAATTTATGAGAGTCAGTCCTTTATTGAATTGGTCTTATAGTCAAATCTGGTCCTTCATTCGTGATAATAACGTGCCTTATTGTTCACTCTATGATAAAGGGTAAGAACACTTCGCTTTGTCTTAATGCAAGACATTTCCGTTTGATTTAATGCGAGTATACTTTTAGTTATACTTCAATTGGTTCGACACTAAATACCACTCAGAATCCACGCCTGAGATCAAAGTCGCGAAATGGAGAAGTATTTTATTTTCCCGCTTATATGCTCAAAGACGAGGAACTGGAGAGAAGTGGAAGAACGAAATGAAATTATAGAACAGTATTTGATGAACTTTTTTTTATAGATGATATATATTTATATATACAGATTATTTTAATAAAATGTAATGCACTGAAATGATTTTAATAAATTCTAAATTAGTAAATAATACATAATGTGTCAAATATGAGAAAGTCATGCGTACTCGCCAGCAGTCTCTCTCGATATGCTTGAAGACTTCAGTATGGACTATATCCAAACCAACTGCCGCGACGACTGTTGCCAAATGTGAAAGTATAAAAGAGATTTGTGAGCAATTAAGGCATGATATAATAATATGGAGTGTGTGTTAGACATACGGTCTTCTCGAAGGTCGGCCACTAAACCACGGCGCGCCGCGACCCATATAAGCTCCGCGTCGTGAGCCACGCGACCCTCTCGGAGGACGATTTGTGGAACTAATTCCTGGTCTATTCGTTCTCTTTGCGCATACCTTTATTTAAAAGTTATACTAATGTTATAAATTACTTGTATAAATAAAATTAACAAAAAACTTACCCGAATTTGTCGACCTTTAAATAGCGATTCGTCGAGAGCTGTTGCAGTTTCGACCGAATCTTTATCGGCAAATTCAATGTATGCAAAACTGTGGTCAAATATAAAATTATTATTTATGACAATTATTTAATAACCATTTATTTACTAACCCTTTTGGATGTCCAGTATATTTGTCGCAAAGAATTGTAACTCTATTGACAGATCCACATCCATGAAAATGCCTCTCAAGATCATCAGCAGTCGCTGAGTAGTCGACCTGACATTTAATTCAGTATCGCAATTATAATATTTGTCATATTTTCATTAATATTTTTAATTTTATTATATATCAAACTTTAAATACAAAATTTTAAAATCAATTATCACTCAACGCCTCATCACAAAGTACGAGTCCAAACATTAAATCCTGATTTGATTGTTTCAATTCTACTTAAATGTTTACGATCGATGATTATATCTCTAATTGATGTTTTTATGGCTTAGCAAATCATATAGCTTTTCGAAATTATTCAATAATAATCATTAATATTTGAGATTCTATTAAAGATTGAATGCTATTAATTAAGATTATTCTATAAACTGCTACATAAAATTAATATTTGAATACATGCATAAAGTAAAATGCAAGGCAAACAAAAATTAAGTGAAGGCGAAATGGCGTGCATTCAATCAAAGACATACAATTTTGATTTTAATCAAACAGCAGTCTCTAATTATAGAGGAATGGACTCTTAATCACAATTTACAGAAGAGTCTGCTCAGAGATTTCAACATCAGATAAAATTTAATTTAATCTAATTAATATTTTTTTTATGATGGCCTTTGATTATTTGTATCTTCAATAATGTCATTATCACTATTAAAACTATTTTTAATTATTTCTGAATACTAAGGTTTCGATGTCAAAAAATCAGTAAATCAAAATCATGTGTTCATAATATTTAATATTTTAAATAATGTAGAATTTTTTAACTTATAAATTCAACACCACTTTAAACAACTTATCAGTTTTCAAATAATATAGAATAAGTAAATAACTGTTAAAAATTAATTAAACAGTTTTATCAAATATTTAGCATTTAAAATTTGATTTTATAAACTCAGATTAAGAAAAGTGTCATCAAAAACTAGTCAGCAGTCTAACACGTAATTCAAATCATCATTTACTGGTTTAAAAGCAGACGTAAGCGTAAATAAAACACAATTACATTTCCGACGTAAACGGATCGCGAGTCGACTTCGATTTTCTCCTCGATAGACATGCCGGAAATGCTCGCTTGACATGAGAAAGCAAAGTTAGGACTGGTCAACAGTACGACGTGATGGATCACTCACTGGGCGGACTCATACTCATCTGCTTCTCCACCTCGTCCTGCATTTGTTTCAACTTTTCCGCCTCCTCTTCCATTTCCCGAACGCGCGCTTTGATGGCCTCCAGTTCGGGGTCGTCCGAGGCGTCCACGTTGTTGGCGACGGCGCCGGTGTTGGCCTCGTCGCCGGTCTCGTTGTCGTTGGCCTCGTCGTCACCCAAAGCGCCGGTCGACTCGTCGCCGCCGTTCTCGTGAACCGAGTCCTCCTGTTCTAACTCTACCGAATCTATGTTCGAGTCGGACATTATCGATGTGTGATTCGTCGCCGATTGGCTGTCGATTAAATCTTGAATCGCTTCAATTTGCCGATCGTTCGGTAAAATGAAGACAAAAGGGTATCACAACCGCAACACAACAGCAACGCTCCCATTGGACCACAGCTCGCAACACCTCAACGCCACTCACACAGCCATTCCTGTGGACGCCGTGCCTCACACTATGTGCGCAATCGTCAACAACTATTTTCGCACCTATTTATTTCGCGCATCTCTATGAGAGCTCGCTATTTATAAACCATTTTATTAATTATAATTAATAAATCACAGCATTAATATGAATAAAATTATATTTATAACATTTGTTTAAAAATGGGGAAAAAGATTATGTATAAAAAATCAGGATTAAAATTAAGACCAATGAGTAAAAAATGAAAAACTCGAATTCAAGTTACAGACTGTAATTTGGTGAGAGTGTCGATAGAGAGGGGTATATAAGGCAAAGCATGCATTGTGAGTGTTGTCCCGTGTCGGCGGGACATATACTAAAATTGGAACGATACAGAGAAGATTAGCATGGCCCCTGCGCAAGGATGACACGCAAAATCGTGAAGCGTTCCAAATTTTTTTTATCCCCTCAACCCCCCCCCCCCAATCCCTCTTATGCCTCCGTCTTGTTTTCTTAAAGTTTAGAAATTTTATTTAAGTTTATCAACAGTATGTTTGAAAACTCTAAAACTCTACCAAATAATTGAATAGTAATCAATTTAAATTAATTTATAGTTAAGTTGTTAAATCTTAATTTTTTGTTTGAATTGTTAATACAATTTGAGTGTTTAGACAGTATGTAAAATGTAAAGTGTGAATAATGCATACGGTATATTGTATAAAGTCACAAATTTATATTTAAAAAAATTGCTAAAAATAATCTTAACAAATATTTTGTTCAAAACAAATTTATAAGAAAACAACATAACAAGAATCACCATAATAAGAACTGATTTTAACATTATTCGAGGGTTAAGCTTTCACTTCGTTCGGGTATATCTCTTTTATTGATAATATTGGATTTATATCTATTTTGATACTAGTCTTACCCAATTTCTTCGCTACCATTAATAATTAATTTAGGCTAAAATTTATTCAAAATTTAAAAACATTGAAAAATACTTTATTGATATTCGGGAATCATTATGAATGATTGACTTATTTCCAAGAAGTAATATCATTGAAACATAAAATACTGAACGTGGCTTTGTTTTACAATAAGAAGTTAAAGAATTCGTGTGATAGTAAAAGAAACCAAGAATTCTAAATAATTTGACAGTACATTATATATATTAAATAAACTTAAATAAGAAAACTGAATATCATTATTTAAATTATTTCATTTCATTTTAAAATATTATGTACACATTTCCAGATTTGACCACAACTTTATTTTTTTGAGCTGACCGTAAACATTGAGAACTATAATCTAGAACTAACTATAATTATTTTCTTATTAATAATAAAAATAAATAAATCATTTCAAATCTGATATATTTTCTGCGCTTCATTAATAAAGCGTAATCGCTATTCTAACTGCAAAAAATTAAGTTTTACTAATTACAGATCGCTTTAACAATTTTAACACAAATTAACTTAATTTCCAGTGTTTGGTTCCCATAAAATGTTTTTTATATAATTACAGGTGCTATTAATATTGTTTTCAAACTTTTTCATTACAACCAAAACAAGCGTAGTCTACAACTGCAACATCTCATTCATAATATTGCTAAACACATGTGACGTCAAATTTGTACGCGTTGTTGAAAAGGTGTCGTTTTCGTGTCGCTTAAAGTGAGCTTAATTTGTATTTATTTATTGATTTCGTGTGCCATCTGTTTAAGACATTCATTTTAATTTTTCATTAAATTATGCTTTTATTTTAAAACTGAAGAGGGATTTGTATATCATATTTAATTATTAATAGTGCAAATATTTTTATAACATTTAAAAATTAAATTTATAAGATATTAATTTAATTAATTTAAATATTTGGTGGAATAATATAATAAATCGATTATCGATAAGATGGCGAAATCAAAATCTGGTGATTCAGTGGAGACACAGATGGATGAACTGAACGCTCTTAAGGCCATATTCGGCAGCGATTTGGTTGAGTTGAGGCACAACTCCGACGACTGCCACCCAAACAACTGCTATCCAACCGAAGTGCAGATCACTTTACAGCCTATGGTGAGCATGTCTGACGCTCACAAAGACGTTTACGTTCAGTTGGATCTATACGTTAAGTGCGGAAAAAAGTACCCGAAAGTGATTCCCGACGAGATTGCAGTGAGAAATGTTAAGGGACTGTCTTCTGCCGCGTGCGAGCTATTGAGGACGCAATTGTACGAAATGGCCAAACGGTTGAGGGGAGAGGTCATGATATATCAGTTTACGGATCACGTGCGACAATATCTACACCAACACAATAATCCACCGCTAAAAAGCTTTTACGATCAAATGGTTTCGCATAAAAGCAAACTCGAAAAACAGAGAACAGAGGAATTGGAGAAGAAAATGGAAGCGATTCGAGCGAAGGAAGAGGAACAGCGAAGACAACTCGACGAAGAGATTCAGCGAAAGCAGATGGCGTTAATGGAAGAGACGCGACTCAGGAGGGAATCGCTTCCAAGCGAAGATTTCATTCGCAATCACTTGACATCTGGTCATTTGAAATGCACGTTAAGTCACGGCACGAGTTGTTTGAATTTCAAAGTGAATGGAGTCGAAAGGAAAATTCAAAAAGGAAACTGTATTTTTCACAATCAAATTCGCCGTTCAATCGAATATTTGGCTCTTGATTTGCAAAGTGGAGAGCCGTTTACTATTATAGAATGGGTTTTCCAATTAAACGCATCTAAATTATCATTGAGTTCTTCAGCCAATTGCGATATATTGGATCGTATTTCCAAAATTGAAGAATATTTAAACTCAAAATTAAATACTTTAAATAATCCTAATTTGGTTCGTTATTTATCTCTACAATACTCGTTTGAAACTGATTTTGTAATCATTTATTTATTGCAAGAATATATTAATGGCAATTCATTATATCATATGTCACACGCTCTAAAAGGGCAGACCATTGGTTTGAATTTAGTTAAATATTATTCAAAGCAAATTTTAGAAATTTTGAATTATTTACACAAAAACCATTGCTTCCACGGAGACTTAAGAGAGACAAACATTTATATTGACAATATAACCGGTAATATTAAAATTAGCGGTTATTATTTGGAAAAACAAATATATGACATATTTTGCGACCTCAACTTGAAGCCAATGACATCTGTTATGTCGACAAATATCAACCGTTTAATGATAAGAGATGTTTTTCAATTCGGCGCTTTAATTGTCGCATTAAGCAGAGGCTGGAGTTTTGTAAACGAATCGTACACTTCGTTATCGGTTGCAGATCTCATTAATATTTTATATAAGGATAATCATTTTAATGTTGAATTTAGAAACTTTATTGAAAAATGCTTAGATATCGATGAGAGCGCTCGATGGAGTTGTGAATATCTATTACAGCATCCATTTCTCGTGAAGAATAGTGGACATAATGTATCAAAACTCGATACTTATGATTACGAACTAAGATTACTTCCAATTACTAATGAATTGCAAGATAAAAAATCCGAAGACATAAAGATCAATGAAAAGAATAATGAAGTATCGATTTTCAATTCTAATATACCTTCTGTAGCAAACTCTCGATTTTGTAATGAATTTGAAGTGATAGACGAACTCGGAAAAGGTAACATTTTTCATTAAGCTTTAAATATAAATTTTGCTTATTTATACCATTTAGTATTACATAAATTATAAACTGAATTATTGTAATCAATAAAAATATTTGTAATTTATTTTCAAATCAACTTAAATGGTTCATATAAAATAGCCGATTTATTAATTCTTTAGATTCAATAGCTATTTTTTAGTTTTTTTTAATGTTTATGCAATTATTTGTTTGTTGTATTAAAGTATTGTAATTATAATTATAAATCATAATTATGTTAGATAATCAATAAACACTGTGAGTCATCAAACAATTAAAATGATAATTATTTTTATATTAGGAGGTTTCGGGTATGTTTTCAAAGCCAAAAACATTCTCGATGGTAGATGTTATGCATTGAAGAAAATATTTATAAACCCCTCAAATCAATCGCTGTACCAAAAAATTAGAAGAGAAGTAAACTTGCTTTCAAGGCTTAATCACGAAAATGTTGTTCGCTATTTTTGTTCATGGATTGAAACTGAAACAGAAAATACTTTGTCTGAAGACGAGCAGAGTTCTAGCGGTAAAGCAAGTGATAACTCGACACACGCTGAAAATAAGAATCCAATTAAAAAGATTAGAAATTCAAACTCTTCGTCATCAACCGATGGCGAAGTTGACTACGAAGCCGAGGAAGACATATTTGGCACTTCATTTTTAGTGCAACTTCCTCACAGAGCATCGAGGAGTTCAGATGATGAGTATGTCATCTTTGAAGGAAGTTTTATTCGCGAAGAAGAAAGCTCTATAACGCCTACAACTGAGACAAATTCGAAAGAAGAAAAACCAGTTAAAATTCCGCGACAATATATGTACATTCAAATGGAATTATGCGAGAAAAGCACATTAAGAGATGCCATCGACAACGGGCTTAAATGTGGTTTAAAGAGGAGACTATTTCGGGAGATTGTTGAGGGACTCGTTCACATACACCAGCAGGGAATGATTCACCGCGATTTGAAGCCCGGAAATATATTTTTAGATTCAAAAAATCACATCAAAATTGGTGATTTTGGTTTAGCCAAAGAAATTTATTTTATTAAAGAAGATAATTTTGTTGCGTCTACTGTTGACATTCAGACTAATTTAAATCAAGACTCGGATAAATTTAGGCTAACGGGTAGAATTGGTACACCGTTTTATGTGGCGCCAGAACTTACAATTAATGCCGACACCAATACAAATAAAATATTTTACACACAAAAAGTCGATATCTATTCTTTGGGGATAATATTTTTTGAAATGTCGTATCCATTGCGCACAAGTATGGAACGAAATAAAGTTATTTTATCAGTAAGAAAGCCAGAAATTTTGCTGCCAGAAGACGTCCACCAATATTTTACAGAAAAAGAAATTGAGTTATTAAGATGTTTATTAGATCATAATTACAATTCACGATTGTCTTCTTCCGAGTTATTGGCGTCTGATTACTTGCCCGCACCAGAGATGGAGGAAGAAGAAGAACAAAAAGTTATTCGACGAGCGGTTCAGAATCCGAGAACGAAAATCTATAAGTATATGTTGAACTTATTATTTCAAAAAGAAGGCTCAGAAATTGATGACTATGTGTATGATGTTCACGACGAACAATTTGAATATTGTATGCGAACAAAAAAGGATCACTCAATGCTATCAACCAAACAGCGAGTATTTCAATACGTTTATAACTCTTTACAAGGAATAATGCAACGCCATTGTGCTGTCTCTTTATCTCTGCCAACGCTTATTCCCAAACATTCCACTCGTAAATATGAAAGCAGTGACGTATTTCATATCATTGATCACAATGGATCTGTTGTTGCTCTTCCTCATGATCTTCGTGTGCCTTTCGCCCGATATGTGGCGCGAAACCAAATATCATTATTTAGGCGATACTCTATCGAGAAAGTCTACCGAAGACGCCTCATTCTCGGCTATCATCCTCGAGAATTATGGGAATGCGCTTTCGATATCGTAACTTCTAAACGCATAAATTCATCTCATATTTTGCCAGACGCTGAAGTTTTATGCGTCTTATTTGAACTCATCCAACAATTTCCAATGTTGAGTGGCAACAGTCTCACTCTTAAATTGAATCATATGAAGCTTTTGAAGGCTATATTTAATTACTGTGATATTTCTGAAGAGCAACACGAAAGAGCCATTAAAATGATAGCTGAATGCAATTACGTTAAAACAACGCAGAATATGTTGAAAGAGTGCGGCGACAATATTTCGCCAAATGCCAATCTTTCGCTTCGGAGGAAAATTCTGGAAAAATTGATAAGTGATGAAAATAAAATAAGCTTTATTTTGCAATTAATAGATGTTGAGCAGGATTCAGTTAAAAAGCTACAGTCAAGCATCAGGACTCATATGCGAAAGAAGGGCCTTAAACAGCAAAATGCTTTAGAAATGGCCAAAACAGCTCTTAAAGAGTTGGAACTCATTCTCTGTTATGGCGATAGATTAGGAAGTATGAGTAAATATGGCATTAAAATTAAATTATCGCCTGGATTTGTAATGAGCACGTCGTCTTGCAATCATTATTCGGGAATGATTTTCCAATTAGAGCGTGAAATTAAGTATACGAAACATTCTCAAACCAAACAGAGGCCCCTCTCGAGTGTGATCGCTGGAGGCGGACGTTATGACGATTTGATATCTCATTTTGAATTTATGGCAAAAAAATCGGAAAAACTAATTGAACCAAAAGGAGCAGTTGGTATCAGTATTGAGTTTGAAAAGATTATGAAATGCGTTTTAGATGAGGAATGCAAAACCAAGACTTTCTTTGGTGAACCAATTGATGTTGTGGTTTGTTCACTGATGTCGGAAACTTCTGATCTCGTTATTAAAGAGTTATGTAATATTAGTAAAGAGTTTTGGGCGGTTGGCATTAAAGTGATTTGTTTTCCAGAAGATTCTCCTAGAAATATTGATGAGTTGCACGCATTTTGTCTGGAAAATGGAGTTAAATATGCTATTGTTTTGAAAGATACGACTGACCCAACACTATCGAGTTTTACTAAAGTGATGGCTAAATTGATTGCTTACGAAAAAGAGCGCTTCATTGATAAAAAGGGTGGCACTGTTTCAGATATTGTCGAATACGTTACGCGAGCCATTTCTTTGCTAAAGAATGAAACCAATAATATTTCCAATAGCATTAGTTCTGAACAGATAATAGTTCGCAGCGATAGTAATAAATTATTGAATTGCCAATCAATTTTCACAAATGACAGCAATTATAATACTCCGGCATCTATTGCATCAAATATTAGAGTAACATTTAAAACATTGGAAAAGTTATCGTCGGCACCAAAGCGGAGACACGAAAATAACATTATATCTCATTTATCATCGGTTCTCAATTTCATTTCTGGCAATAACATAATTGAAGTGCTTGCTGTTGACTTGCCGTTTAGAATAATTAAAACAATTGCCGGTGAAATAGAGTTCGATAGCGAGAATGACATGAGAAGTGCTTTTGAGAGCAGTAAACTATCGGTTATGGATAAATATCCGCGATATCGAAATCTCATTACAGACATCATGGATGTGGTTTACACGTGGAAAGTTGATAAAAAGTGCGCCGTTGTTATTATTATTAGCATTACAGACATGAAATTCAAAATATTAAGTTAACTTATTTAAGTACAAATTAATTATTTATATTGTAATTTAAGTTTATTCATGCAGTTATTTATTTCTTTTTATAATTAACAGTATTCTGTGAAGGCATTAAATTTGTGATTTGTATAAAATAGAGATATAACAATTATTGTGATAATAAATATTTTTTAAAATGGTATTTGTTTTTATATTTATTAAATCATTTTTATTGCTGTCATTTGAAATATTATCGTCTTGTAAATTAGAACATTATTATAATTTTTTGCGATTTGATAAAATTATTAATCGATAATTAATTATGAGACGATAAGTTATATAATTTATTTTGGAATTTGTTTCTTTTCTATGCCTAATTGTAATAAATAATAATTGCTTTGAATTAATACAATTAAAACAAATTATATTATAAGTTATAAACAAATTCATATTGAAATTATTTTGAAATTTAAATTTATATTATTTATTGATGCTCTATTCAAATTAAATTTAAAAATGAATTTCAATCTTAAATGTGGTATTTGTCAATAATATTGAAATATTAATCAATTGATGATTAAACAAGTATTTTTCGAAATTCATTTATTATGTAAATACTCTAATTATTTTACTTAAAGTTATCTTATCATATTAGTTATCTCGACAAATGTATTTGCGCATAACTTTTGCATTAATAAGTTATAATCATTGATCAGTTAACTTTTACGTCATTGAATTGCACATTTTTATTTTATTTTTTAATGTCAAAATACTTTCTATACTTGATATAATGCTATTTTTATTGTTATTTATAATATACTCAATAATATCACAAATATTAATATTTTATTCATTTCTTTCAAAATAACATAAAGTTATTTATCTCATATTTGTCTGCGTCAATACATAAAAAATTCTTCCAGACTCTATCGCAACACTTGATATTTTCAAGAATTATTTAAGTAAATAATGATATCAATAATTAATTTATAATAATGTTGCCAATTATTGATAAAGTAATTTGACAGTAGTTACTATAAAACAAAAAACTGGCTTTAATTTAAAAGTATTTTTAATTATTGCGATACTTTTAAAATAAAACAAGATTGGTTACTATTATGAGCTGATTTTAACATTATTATCTTATTTTAGTTAACTTAAATTAGAATATTTATATGACATGTATTTCAATACATTTAGTTCCCGATTTAGGAAATTTTTCGATTTTAGCATAACAATTATATGCCAAAATTCTATAACAGTTATGCTAAAAATTTCGATTTAGACAACAATTTTTTATTGCCCAAATGAAACTAATGTTGCCTAAATCGGGAACAAACTGTATTGTGGAAAAAATGTTTGAGAACTATTTAAATGTGAAACTTTAAATGATAATTGATATGTATTGTAATAAACTTTTAATGAGAAAATTATATAATTACCATTAACCCTCTTATCTTCCACATAAGATAGAAAAGAAAATACGCATCAGTTAAAATAATTTACATTTTAGTCTATTTTTCACGCCAAAAATATCCTTCCAGTTAAACAGACAAAGTTAAAGAAATACAGTATGGCCTCGATTTTAGCAACTTGGTTGATGGCAACTCTTGAATTTAGCAACAGATTATTAAGACACCGATTTAATTTACATACATAGTTAGAAGTTCATATATATGAAACTTTGATTTTATCAACTCACGATATTAGTGACTAATTAGATTGGCATTGGCGAGCTTCCAATATAGAGGTCCTCGTGTACTTAAAATATTAAAATTTTAAGTAAAATTGAACATGAATAATTTTTTATGCTTAAATTAAAAACTAAAAACTAAAATCAAATTCATAAAAATTCCGTTTTCTAAACTCTATTTACAATTTATGTGAATAACTTTTTAAAATAGGGAAATACTTATTAGAACTGCTTTAAAAGACAAATTAATTTCACGTACAATTATTTAAATAAATAAAATTGAATTACAATAAAAATTTAAAAATAATTACATATTTAAATAAATGTTTTGGTATTTCGAAGTAAATATTATGTCATTTTCTAAATAATAAATTCATAATTATCAAACTTCTAATAATAACGAAAGAGCCTTCAAGTCATAAGAAAAATCTTGTGTAGATTAGAGTCCAGATAAAACATTTATTTATTTATTAACTTTTGTTATCTTAAGTTGTTGTCCTAAGTTATATCTAAAATGATTTAACACTTTAATGTATTTTAAAAGTCTTTTACAAAATTATTAGTGTATATCTTAATGAATTTGGTAAAAATTTAATATATATTATTTAGTAATTGATGCAAATATCGCAAACATTTATTTGGCTGTTTTCGATGATTTGAACGACAGATTTGCTTATAAGATGCCAACATTAATGGATAACATATAATTGAAATAATTAATTATTATTTTACCAAAAAATATTCTTATTCTGAAAAATTATTTTTATATAAAGAATTTGTTGTATACAATAAATTTAATTAATTATACAAACAGAAATATTTAAATCAACATAATTTTTTTCAACCAATGTTTGTATCACAAAACTTTATATCTTGATTTATGATTTTTAACTTTCCAGTAATATTAATTAAATATGAAAATATAATCAGTTAACCTGCTTTAATTAATTTTATTATCAAACTCTCCACATATTGTTAAGTGAATCAAATTAACTATTGAAATGAAGTGAATTTGTCAAATTTTACAAATAATTTATCGTCTACTTCTTTGATCTGAATTATAATTGATAAATAATTGGTGTTAAGTATTTTCAAATGAGATTCTATTGAAGTAAGTCACTCAAAGCATTAACACTGATTAGATATCACAGTACTTGTGCTTTCGTATAAACGTGTATGAATTGCCACAATAGATGACTTCATTGGCACTCATCGATACTCGCATTGATTTCGTGTTTGTTTATTGCAATTTTAACTAATGAGATGAATTTAATTCAATTTCTGTTGTGGGCTTTGCTTTTCAACTTATTTGGTTCAGTCATTTCGTATCCAAAATGTATGATTTATAATTGAAAATTTAATTTATAAGATAATAGATAGAGTTCTTATATATGAAATTATTGTCAATTAGATTATATAAGCAATTATTGTGGACTTTTAAAAGGATCGGCTCTCAAGTTTGGAGAGAATGGCAGATCCGTTGCTTTGCTGAAGTTAAAGAGAGAGACTTATAGGCCAAACATGGACTGCAGCGTCGTTGTGAAGGCAGCGAACAATTTCGGAATAATAGCTTACATCAAAAAAGTTAAATTACGTAAATTAGATCAACAGCAAGATTATCTTCAAGTAATTGCGGATAAGGATAATACATCTTCATTGGTGTGGTTTGGATCAAACGAGGAGATCATTCCCAAAGTCAATCTCTTCTCGAATCCAAACAAAGGAGAAATTAATATCATTTTTAAATCAAAGAATTTTTATCTGGCATTATCAGGAAAAGGGTTCAAAATAGTTCTCACACTTTATAAAAGTAAGTGTACGTAAATATGCTAAATTTATTAGATTTATATCTTAAGTTTGTTTATTATATTTAATTAAACACGATGTAAAAGAAGCAGATTTAATTAATTAATTAATTAATTAATTAATTAAAGCGATTTTTAAGTAGAATTTTAAGCGAAAGGGAATCATTTAATTTACATTATGTAATTAAAATGTGATACTCATCCTATCCCCGAGAAAAGAAATAAAGACACCAAACCCTGTTGTGTCCACCAAAATAGTGCTTCTTTTAAGATATATTTTGATGTCGAAGATGTGCTTTGATTTGGACAAATTCGAAAGTATAAGTTTACAAATGTTTGTATACATAAAGAAGAATTATTGGAGAGATTGTTAGAACTTTTAAATTTTTTCAATAATTTCCATAATCATACTCTTTAACACAACTAAAGAGTTTTAAATCTTATTATTTTCGCTTCATTTATTTATAAATTAAATATTTAAGATAATTTAATTCTTTCTATAATATTAAATTTTGCAATCTTGCATTCGATTACAACAAATGTTAGTTTCATTTACTTCCTGTTTAGTAGTGTACAGAGCGAGTGAAAATTTGTTTTTCATGAATTGAGAATTTTGATTCTATAAGTTTTTTAATTTCATCATAAAGTATTTTAATCCTGAGTTCATCGTATCAATATTTTCACAATTTACATAAAATATTTTTATTGTTTTTACGGCTTATGAATCATAAGTTATGATACTTTAGAGCACTTAAATTATTTACTTTCGATTAAAATAATTAAACTTTGTTATTTGATGATTACAGGTTTATTTAAATAGTAGAAATTGATAGATTAATAAAATATGAACAAAATCAAATTGTATTTGCAAAATTTATATTATTTAGAAAAAAAATTTAGTAATAATTTATATTATATTATCATTAATTTTTTTAAGATTTAAATTGAGTAATCAGATGCATAAATAAATTCAATAAATACATTTCTAAAATATATTCTTATATTAATATTATTAAATTCTAAATTTTTATTTGCATAATTAAATATTAAAACTCACTAAATTATATTAATGACATTTCAATTTTATTGTATATATCATCACATGTTGTTTTAGTGAATGAACATGAAAAATGTGCTGAAAATTCATCTTTAAAATTCAATTGTAATAACAAAATTTGTATCGATAAGCATTTAGGTTTGTGCAAACAATTTTCTGCATAATTTAATTAACTAATATTTTTAATTTTAATTAAATATAGAATGTGACGGCATAAACAATTGTGGAAACGAATTTGACGAAATTAATTGCGGTAAATTATTTTTAAATTATTTATTTGATATAAATATTATTTTTATCATATCATATACAGATATATTGATAATTTTAGACAATCTTTAAATATTGTTGTCAATAAGTCTAATAATTGTAAAATGAAAAATTATTTAAAACAGGCGCCCCTTCAGAATCAAAGATTGGAGTTTTTGTTTTTATGGCAACTTTAACTTCGATGATATTTGTTGTTATTTTTATGTGTCGTACAAAGAAAAATCGGCAAAAATTTGCGGGTCAGATAAATAAAGTGTACACTACTAGTGGAAGGAAGATATCGAGTTTATTTGCACCAGAAATTCGACATTTGGTTACAGTCAACCAAAATAGCAACCATTCAACTACAGAGGGCTTAAACTCTTATACAAGTCTACCGATAATAAGTTCATTAAATGATCAAACAAATAATAGTAATAATAGTGATTTATTAAATAAATAATCATTAGTTTTTTATTTGTTATTAATTTTTAGCATTTTATTCAAATCAATGTCACATTATTTATTAATTCTTTTTAAAATTAATGTACTTTAATATTTGAAGCCAGTAATCTTCTAAA
This sequence comes from Microtritia minima, assembly GCA_034699355.1. Classification (NCBI taxonomy): domain Eukaryota; kingdom Metazoa; phylum Arthropoda; class Arachnida; order Sarcoptiformes; family Euphthiracaridae; genus Microtritia; species Microtritia minima. Next base: position 19,012 of record JAQIYA010000508.1, read on the forward strand.
GTCTCCTAAAGTATAACAAAGCATATCAATTACATTAGTTTACCAAAAGAATTTTCTTTTTATGAAAATTGTGCATTAGTTTTACACAAAACTCTAAATAAACAAGAATGACTATTATATTTTGTATTACTTTTGGGTTACCTTTAAGGTGACAAATATATCTTAGAATAACGAAATTTTGTTTTTCATAATAAATTTATTAATGAGAACATAATTTAAATCTCGTTCTGGTTATATATCGTTCAATTGTTTATATATTATTGTCTACACTAAACACACTTTAAGCAACAACTAATACATTCTTTAAAGTAAATTACAAATTAAAGAAAGCGTCTAAAGGTGTCTAAAAAGTCAGCTCAAAAGATCACAACATTTGTTTGGGCCTCCACTTGTCTCTTCTGACAGTTTGGAGTACAGTCGGACAGACAGACACCTCAATTCCAAAGCTTGCTTTTGAAAATCAAAATCATAATTCTACAAATGTAATCATAACTAGATTATGATTATTCTAATAATTCTAATAAAATTTACAATTAAATATTTCAGAAATGATCTCTCCTTTTTAAATAATAACCCATAATTTAATTATAAAAATTAAGAACTTTTTAACATCAAAATTGAAATTTATTATTGAAATTGTGAAACAACAT
>JAQIYA010000509.1:0-19659 GCA_034699355.1 Microtritia minima
AATGTAAATCACTTTTAACTGCAATCGTGAAAATTAAAGATAAAATTATCGATAAGTATAACAATATTAATAAAAAAAAACTGGCAAATGGAACATTTTATTTCCTTAATTCAATGAATGTATTGTATAAATTGGACAAATTGGTGATCAAACATGTATCAGTGAATTGACTAAAATTCAAAATCAGATCACAAATAATACTTTAAAGAATTTAAAGCAAACTGAAATTACAGATTTTTAAAAATAAATTAATTTATACTATTTTGAATTTTTTTTATAAAATCGTTTTTATGAACTAATGGTTTTTATGAACCAAATTCTGTAAACCAAACAGGTTCATAAAAACCATTCATGACTGTAATTGAAGAAAATAAGTTTAAATTGTCAAACATTAAAAGAGATTAAAAGAAAAAGATTAAGAGTATTGGCATAAAATATAATATCAATTAAAAGCAGAAAATTCGTAATAAAATTCAATTTCATTTCATTGGTCAATATTTATTTATTTTGTAAAATTAATTCCAATTTTTAACAAAAAAAAATAAATAAATAATTTTATTGCTTAAATGGAACTTATTCTGAATGCAAACAGTTATAGCCGCCAAAAACAAATATTTTCCCAAACGTTGTCAAATCTAGTGTTGATTTTCTCTGTTATTATGTATTCTGAAACATGTGCTAATAATGTACTTTAACTGAATATAAACTACAATAACTTATGTGGCTATACATACTTAAATATTTACCATCAATGATCTTAGAATCCAAGATTTTTATCTCGAATACAAAGAAAAATAGAAATCGCCTAAAAATTCGAGCTATTTTTAACAACTAAGGGTAAGAAACTTTCAATATGCGTATGCGTTGCCAATCATTTGTTCGCACACGAGTGCCACATCTCAATGACTCAACTCAATGCATGAACAGCACAGACCATAGCATAGACCCACCGATAAGTGTGCGCCACTTCTCTCTCTCTCGTCATTTGTATTATATTTTTATAATAAAAAAAAAGTTTCGACTTTTTCATTGCAGCCCTAAAGCCGACACACAAAAAGTTTCAATTTTTGTTGCATGCATTCTCTAAATAAGCGAACGACAGGAAAAAAAAGTGAACTAATCTGTCTTTCTATACGCTCTATGCTCATTGAAAAGATAACAAGAGAATAGTTGGCGACTGTTCCACACTATGCCAGATAAACCGAATCAATTCAATAACTTGTATCGAAAAAATGATAGATACCGATATAAATTTTTTCTTGATAAGAGTCCAAACAATTATCATTATCTAAACTCTTGTCGATACAAATGTTTGCGAGTCTAGTATTCAACTTTTTAAAATCATCTAAAAGCACATCTATTTTCAACTGATATCAAACCTGCAGATGTGGTTCTTTTCGAAACTGTATTGAGATTCAATGAACTAAAGCTTTTAGAAATGAACCACTTATTGGATGCTCAACTTTTTTTTATCCATCAATAACTGTCAAAAGCTTTATTTAGCTCACGCGTCGACATTCGGAGTACAAATTTTGGTCAACAATACGCTCCTTGAATATCAATTCAAAATATTCTAACGATAAAAATCTCTTTGGTTGCAACAAATTTTTGCGAATCAATTTCGAGTAAATTAAAGTTGTTTTTTTTTGCTAATTTTAAAATAAGATAGCGAATGAATTTGAGATTTGCGTCTACTGTACTACTACTGTAAAGAGAAAGCAGGCCAAGCGGTAGAAATATATTAACATTTTAATAAAATATAAATCCGTATATAGTTTAGGTGTTTACATGAAAGAGGATTAATATAAAAAGTTAAAGTAAATATAAAGACAATATTATCAATAAATTACAAAAAGCGGGAATAAAGGAAGCGTTAACTGAAAGGAATAAATGAGGGATATTTCAACTTAAGTTAATGAATGTCTAAAATGGTAAAAATAATATTAAAATCAGCGCATTTGTATTCTCATTCTAGTTTTAGCATTAAATTTTTCAGGCTATTTAATTTTAATTATTTAAATATATTAAAGTGATACTTAATTTTTTTAATTAAAATTAAATTTAGTCAGTAATGATATTCTTAACTATAATGAGCGATAAAAAGTTAATAGCGATTTTATTTTGATAATTCTTACTCGTAACCAATAAGAAATGAGTAACATTTTAAAAATGATTGATAGCGAATAAATTATGAAATTATGTGATCTAAACTCGCAAAACTAAAGATCGGTATTTAAAACGATTAACGCTTCCATTTCATATCAATTACATATCGCTTCATATTTGCATTAAAAAAATTGGTAAATTTCAAAAATGTTGATATATTTATTGGATTTACTTGATCTCATAATAGTGGTTCAATGAAAGAGAAGTGTGAATCTCGTGCAATGCTATCAACAAACCAATTATGTCAAGCTTGTAATGCAAAATGTACTAAATTTGTTCTAAAAGTTAAGTAACATTCATTGACATTGAAATCAAGTAATATGAAGACTCAACAAACATACTCTCTTATCATATCTCACTCAACACTTAAGTCTTGGCCCAAAAAAATAGTAATAATACGCTTCTTTACTCGTATTTTCTTTAAAATCATTTTAAACAAAACAAAAAAAAAGTGATAAATGTCAGCATTTATTTAACAGATTAAATAAATAACGATAATTATATGGTCCACATCTGCTTAATTTAACACTTTTCGCTCGTCGACCATATTTCCGGAATAATTTACCTATTTTTTTAGTTCATTACAAGTGTTTTAATTATATTTTATTGAAGGCATAAATTTGGGGTGAAATTAAGCAGAAACTGCTTAACTGTAATCGAGCGCACACTTCATGCCCACTATGTTTGGCGTTTGTATTTATAAATTGAAAATTATTAAAATACACTCCAAAAGTAAGCGCACATTAAGTTTTGCGCAATCATTATAGCGTTTTAAAAATACTGATTAACTTTAAAACTAATTATCAGTGATTTATACCGAAAAATGAATTACCAATTAATGCGTTTGCTATTGAAATGAAATGCCATTTAAGCAGCAAATGAGCTGATATTATACTTTACAAAACACTGCGTGAATAAACAATGCAAGCAATTATTAAGCGAGAAATATAAGCGCCAATCAATATAAATGCAAAACACGATCAGCTATTCGTACACACCTTTCGATGAGTCAGAAGCGTATGTAATATTCAGATATCGATGTCTGTCTATACGGTATACCCATATCTGTATTTTTATATCATCGCTCATCAATTATTAAATGCCAAAACCAATGGTGAATCGCATCGCACTCAAGTGTCCCGAACTGACCGTTCGCTCGATGAACCATGTTTTTCGATGTCGACACTCGTCCACCGCTCTCTAATAAGTTATTCACAAGTTTTAAGGCAGTAATGGCTGAGTAATGCTAAGCAGAAATTACGCAAAAATTTATTATAAAATGCAACACAAAAATGATGACGTATTTGATAGTGAATATGATAGTGAGTCACAATTTGTGCGCGAAATTTGGTTTAGGATTGGAGAGTGAGAAGCAATTCAGTAATTTATTTATAAACTCAATTACATCCGAACAAAACAATTGATACGTTGGGCTAGAATTACACAATCGAGTCGTTAATGCGATTCGCGCTCATAAAAGTGGCAAACTTTAATATCATTCTCTCGTTTGGCTATAAAATGAACGCTTTCATTATAAATGTTATAAATAAATGACAAGACATAACAAATATTTACTCTCAAATTGAAATTTATGCAAATTAAAAGCATTATACATAAATAGATAGACTTTATTATTAATTAAAAAAGCAAAGACGACATATTTTTCAGTTTGTGAAAACAGTGATTTCGGCAAACATTTTTAGAGACGAATTAAATTGTCATCATTTACTCCGATTTGTCAAGTATTTGACAAATTTTCCAATGTTTTAAATTTACCCCAAAAAATCACTTGAATTTTTTAAAAATCAATTTATCAGTCAAAATATATATTTATAAAATACAATTTAATTCGAGATTAATTTTAAAACATTTTATTTTAGTGAATTTTTCATTTTTATTTTATGAACATCATTATACAAATGCATGTATTTTTATACTAAAATGTAAATGCTATCGATTTTAGCCTAAATATAAAGTGCATTCACAACCAAAACGAGCTCAAATCAAACATTGCATGCAGAATCACTTCGAATTGTGTCACTTAAATGCACACTTTTCTCGCACCAAAATTACTGATGAGATCATTCAAATTATAACTTTAATGGCATAATTTGTTTGTAATGAAATAATTATGATTAAAATGATTTGAATGGACAGCAACTAATGCCCAATCAATAATAATGGGCTCAAATGAGAACAAAAAAACTGATGAGTTGTTAGAAACCTAATTAGGCAAACGGCAGAGCAGTCGCGTCTTAACATTAAGTGGTGTAATCTGTGAGCGCTCAATCATGTCAGCGCCCAACTGCTAGTCCTCATCAATCTTTAGCCGCGTTTGAGGCGTCATATTAATAATGGCGAATGATTATGATTATTCGCAACTTATATTTCGGTGACCATCATCTCATAAAGTCCGGCCAACATCTGTCGTGTTTTCATCAATTATGTTACGTATCATTGAGTGAGGAGAGTATTGTCTGCGATCGCGATAGAGCTGTGTCGGCAGCGGAGTCAGTGTTGCGCACTAAATGGTCACCAAATAATAGTAGACAATCTTTTTTTTTCGCAGCACTTTAACGCTACAAATTTACACTCTATTAGCACGCATTAGTGTTTTGCAAATGTGTTGCCCATTGTTCGACACCAAATGAAATCAAGTTATTCGCAAACGTTTTGCGCTCAATAGGAAATTTGTTTTTCGCCTCAACGGCAACAAATCTTCGCATATGTAAAACTTTTATACAATATATAACTTTTGTATATAACTTTTAGGGTGAAAAAAATAGATTCAAAACGAAAATGAAATTGTTGTAAACATTTTTGCACTTAATTAAAATATTAAGCCTTTAGGAACGCATAGCTTTTCATTTCAATTAATTTTAGCCTATGCTGTGCCTGTTTTATAGATTCAAGACATTCCTTAAAACGCACACCATTTTCAAACTGAAAATGAGCATATATTTCAAATTAATTGAAGTCACTTAAAACTACAGACTTCACTCGAATTCATAAATATCATGTAACATATATCTAATCCCGAGTTAGCGCTGCGAGCTTTGCAAACAATCGCGAACATGTTTCCTCTCGTTTTCCGCAGTTCGCACAATAATCACAGCCAAACATAAGGCCTGTAAAGCAATACGTGCTGCGAAGCGATTGTAAATAATGAAACAAATTAATATTGAATTTAAAAACGACGCGTAATTTTGTAAGCAAAACATAAGCGACGCCTCGCAGCGAATGCACTGCAGGAAAATATCATTTCGGGCGAAAGTTGCGTACAGTTTTTTGGATCAGCACATCGGCGACGAGTTCAGTACATGGCGAGCAAAAATGTATATTGGCTTTCGTTTTATAATTAAATGCGTAAAATTTTAATATTGTTTTGCGCTCAGTTAGCGCTCCGCCAGTCTCGTGCCGTTTGGGTTTCATGATTACATGAGCAGTAAACGAAATGAGAAGCCAAAGTGAATTAAGATGTTGTTTCGGGTTTTGGGAGAAGCGAGTCAAACGTAGGGCTTGTGTGTGTGTGCAGCAGATGTCTGTTGTCATCACGTATACAAATACTAATATATCATTACGTAAAACTACAGGCATTCTAATATAAAAAAAAAGTTTATACGAAATAGTCTGCTATTACTGGGATTTATTAGAGTGAAATGCTCTCAATTGCTTACGACTGTCTGTTTTGGCGCGAATGTCAGCTCTCGTTCCCGTTTCGCATCTCATACTCCTTCCAGCCATTCGAGTCAGTTGTGGTTTAAATTATTAAATTACACACTAGAGTAGAACTGTAGCCCACCTTCAACTAAATCAAGTTTATCGATATGAAAATGTTCAATAAATCATGCTCTGCTGTATCACTCCGTCCCTTATCTTAATTTAAATAACTTATACTGTATTTTTCATTACGCCTCAAATACTGTGCATTATTAACATATTTACGACTTTCGGTTAAAGAGATTAATATTTGTATTAATATATCAACATCTAAAATAATGTTATGCTACTGTTATGTCAAAATTAATTTCTATAAAAACTAAATAATTAGAATTTATAGCAATTAAAACTATTATATAAATTTATTGATTTATGAATTTCAAAAATTAAATTTTTAAAAAGTTAAATAATTAAAATAACTATAATTAAATTTTTAAATAAACATTAATACAATGTAATAAAAATATATTTTACACAATGCATTTTAGATAAATATAGTTTGTTCTGGATTTTATTAAATAAATATCATGTTCACCACTGCCTAAATCGAGCAAATTGTAAGATAACTAAATTAAGTAAAAGTAATTAATGCTAAATAATTAATAAGAAATTATTGAATTTAATAATTAATAAATAAATGAATAACTAGATTGTATTTAAAAAATTACAAAATAAAAATTAATTTGGCAACATTTTTAATTTCTCAAGTTTTTCGTGAATACAAGTTAATGAAACTCGTGGGTTTCTCTCTATCATTAAAATGAATCCTAAATAAAGTCAAATTGTAAGCAAAATTAAATTTACAGTAAATAGTTTGTAATACATTTTAGGCATGTATTAAAGATGATATTTTTAAAATTTAATTTGATACGCGTTAGTATATGTAAATATTTTTAAAATAATATTCAAAATTAAAATTTAGATTTAAAATTTTTTTAAATTTAATATATTTTAAGCAAATAGATATTAATTCCATAATATTGAAAATTTTTATTTAAAAAAATTGAGTAACTTTATTATATACATGTATTATAAAATGTATATTTATTACTGTGTAATTATTATATAATTAAGTAAATATATAATTTCTCTTTCATACCAAATTCATATACCATTAAAAAAAATGTTTAAAAATATCAATATATAAGAAACTGGCAAAATGGGAAAACATAAATATCTTATTATACTATTATTCTTATTATTATTTTTTGGTTAGAAAAGCTTTTCAAAATAAATCCACAAACAATTCAGTACTATAAGCTCATATTTATTGATCTGAAAACATATTTTTATTTTTATGCTTGCATTACTTAAATAGTAAAGGAATTTGTCATAAATATATTTAAATTTATTTTTTTATTTTTTTTTTTGGTAAATAAAATTTCATTTAGCAGTCGAGACAGAATTGAATTCCATACTGGAATAGAGTGGCGAAGAATGATGTTTAAAATAGTTATGCTTTTGATCGATACAGTCATAAAAACAGTAGGAATAAAATAACATAACTCAGGCGTTGTGTATATAAATAATATAATATAAATGTTGAATTACTGCAAGTTTGATGAACGAGGTATAGAGGATATGCGGCGCTAAACGAGCCGATGGGGTGCGCACTCGGATCGCAACGCATTAAACATTGATGGCCGACAAACATGGTATTCGTTTAACTCATTTCTGTCGTGTCCCGTCATTGTTGACACTGCGCACAGCTCTCAATCATCTCACTTCGAGGTGAGGGCCATCGACGGCTGACAAGAGCGAGTCGAGAAAACATACCGATATTGTGCGCGCCCTCCGAAAACTCGATCGCAAATATTTGGTGTTCTTTCAAATATATATACAACACTAAAGATTTCTCCGTACGTATCGGTCAATACAAAAGTGGAGAAAACCTATTTTGTATGATAAAGGAGCTACAGATCTACAGATGTTTTACGTTGAAATGCTTTCGCATTGTGTGTCTAACTCTAGGCGAGTGAATCCCACTCCGAGCGCGCTATTCTGCTCCCCATTTGGGCGCTTATGTTTTCACTATTATTATTATTATTATCCAACGAAACGCATTTGTGTTGCTTCCATTAAAGTTTTTAGCTGTTTTTTGTTGTGCGTATTTGATCAGCTTTGCACTTACCATCCAAACCATTCGCCCTCCACTTACCATTGATTGTTAGTAAACCATTCTCTCTCTGCACTTGTAGAGCATCGCATTCGCTTTATTTCTTTTCTCAATGCGTTTTTACTAATGAAACAACGCATGAATTGATGGTCTATTGAATATATCGATAATGATTCGCAGTAATAGTCACAGCTCTTAATTGGATAAAATTACTTCGCAAACAAATAATTAAATTGTTATTTTAATTCTGCGAATAATGGGCGCAATTAAATATTGTTATGATTCAGACAATAAATCAGTCAAACCTCACCACAAGTTATTCTCACACAGGAATTGCTAATTAATATCAGATAAATAAATCAAAAGAAATAAATGTCTGCAGAAATAGCTGCAAAAACTTGGGAGAAAAAATTCATACAAGCGAGTGGCGGGCAAATCAAATAAAATAAATCACTTTAATATGAAATCGGCACAGAAATGCAGAAAAACACATAAAGTATGCATTAAATATAAATCTGGTGTGATTTGTAGCGAATGAAATAATTGCGTGGAATCACTTAAACAGCGTTACTATAGCGAGAGCTGTTCGACTCGAGAGCTCAGTCCAAATTTGTTACCAATGACTCATAAAATAGATACGCTTCAGGTCTGGTCAGCACTGCACACAATTCCGCAGACCCTAACCCTCCGATTCTGCAATTCGTCCCCAAATTCACGGCGGAATGCGTGCGCTAATGGAAAAGTACGGCAACGCATAGCGCTTTAATGATAATGTATGGACGAAAGAGAGGCACTCGAATGCGAACACTCGAAAGCATTCGCGAAACTATTTTTAGAGATTTTCGAGAATTACATGAATTACATGACCCAACAATAACGAGCACAACGAGATGATAGCTAATTCAGTTTGATCTCGTCGAGCCATATCTAAATGGCATTACACGCCGAGTCGTGCTCAAGCATATGTTTCGCATTTTTCAAGCAAACATGCACTCGAGTGCAGTCGTATTTACAACTTGTAATAATTTTTATTATTATATAACTTTTATATTCACCACCACTATCTCTAATTAAAGACTAAAGAGCTTTGGTTTGTGGTTCGCTAAGGAAGAGTAGCGCAACAAAATAATCATTGATTAAGTGGCGCATTGAGAGAGAGAAAGAGAAAGAAAGAGAGGAATCGAAATGATTATTGCTTGGCATGAGTACTATTGCGCTGGCATTGTATCATAAATGAACAAAAGCCACGCAGACATCCACTTCTCCGGACCAACAATGGAGATGAGAAGATGTTGTTGAGAAACTCGGCTCAAGATGTGGTGAACACAGCATAATGCGAGTTCACGGTCGAGAAAACAAATAAAGATACAATACTTGGATGCGAAATACATAATAATGGGCTCTTCACTGCCAACAGCGTGTCCACACTAGTGGACTGTCGACGCTGTCGATGCTGTTCTCGATAATAATGACATCGCTAGCGATGCTGTCCTCTCAACCATAACTAAATATTATTCCGTAATGTTAGTGATGTTCACAGCTGTACCGCAAACTTATTATTAAAATGAGTCGAGTTTTGCAATTTTAAGGATTTCGCTTCGGGTTTACTTTTCTCTATTAAATTTTACATTTGATTTTCTCGAGAAGAAATTTTTCTTAACAAAATCAATTTTGATTCGAGCCAACTATGACTGCATATTTGATTTCTATTCCGTGGTTTTGTCCGCACTCTTTTTTGGAGCCTTTAAAATATTCAAATATAATGACACCAAATATGCCGAAAAAGGAAGTCACAGAAAAAAAATGGCACATATATTGTATTATAGACCGCATAAAAGGAGAGGTAAGAAAAGTAGGCATACATTGTCACTATTCATATAACTGTTAATAATTCACTATTAAATAACATTAAAATATTGCGCTGTAATATCAAACCTAAAGCTATTTCTTAACTCTCGGATCAGTTATTTTGCACTTTCAAATTTGACAATTTATGCGTCAATTTTCAACACTTCATTATAACGTTTGGCGTCGATCGTAAACCCGATTACAGTCAATCGTTTACCGATCGCATCGAATTAATCGCTGACAAACCGCTGAGCTTTTAATTTAAGCCTTTCTCTCGAATTCGATTAGAGCTTCGATTGAGTGGTCGAACTTGTTTGATGATCACACGTCTGACTCCTTTAGCGGGTCTGAAGCCGTGCCCCAAACAGTCAGGCCCACCGTCGCAAACATCCTGTTCAACTGTTGCATTAGCAGTCGTATTCGTTTTGGGCTCCATTTCCCGCATCATATTGTTATCAACTCAAGGCATTATTATATTTGTATGCCGTCTCTCATCAGCGAGAGAGAGAGAGAGAGAGAGAGAGAGAGAGAGAGAGAGAGAGACCCTATGCTGTACGGGGAGTATTGAATAGGAAATGGTGACTATTGAGGCGCACTGCTATTTTGCATTATATTGGTGGCACTGCTTTTCTCTCTCTCCTGTTGCAGCCATCGGTACCTCACTGTTGTGCACGTTTTTGGCATTAGAAATTATACCCCGTTTGTCTGATCTCTGCCATTCGAAGTATACGCTTAAATCTTTTAATATTAATAGAAAAGATTTTTTAAAAAGCGCTGACAGGATTACTTTTGTTGCTGATACCAGGCTTCGTGTAAAGGTTAGGTCTCGGTTTGACGAACGCCATCAACAAATTATGACTATTAAAGGCATTTATTTTAAGAGAAAAATTTAATTTTTTCATTGAATAAAAAAGTGCATCAAATATTAAATAATAATATTGAAAATTTGTAGCTAAGAAAGTTTGCTAAGTATATATGTATAATTGATTGAACAAAATTGGACGCACATCACAAATACATCGCAAATTGGGAAACAGCAATAAATAAGAGAGGAATGAATAAAGTTGTTAACAAAAGGAACTCAAAAATTTTCGCTTCTCAATGAAATAGAGCTCGATATCAAATTATACTCTTTACGGCACTAGTTTTTCTAAATAAGAATAGGGAAAAACTCTATTATATATATGATATCCTAATTCGTTTCGCTAGATTTGGGTCTACGAGAGAGAGAACACTAACCGGTGTGTGAGAGACAGAGGAGACGAGAGAATATGATTCAATTCGGCGTCTCATTTGCATTGGTCTAGAAAATTCAGCGATTGTAGTCAAGCAGTGAACAATTTTTGTCGGCAACAAAAAAATTTTAAACAAGCATAAGGTACTGATAAAAAATATATATGAAATGTTTTTCTTTTCCAGTTATTCACTCCTATGGCAACTTAATCTTAAACTTAATCCATTTTACTTTCCGTTACTAGTTTAAGATTACGCATTTCTCGCTGCGAAACTTAGATATCGGGTCATTGATTCTATTATTTTATTTATAGACTCTGCTGTTTTGGGGTATAAAAAAATAGTGCACACACTGAGAAGAGTTTTTTGATGCGTTCTCAACAAAAATATATTAGTGGCAAATAAATAAAATATATTACGAACAGAGCGAAATTGAAAAGAAAACAGAATCAAAACAAACCGTATTTTGTCTCTGATAATAGCCGCTGGAGATGGCATCGAATTTCAATTGTTCACACATGCATGAGACAAATTGTTTGCCACCTTTAAACACGCTTAATCTTGTCTCGTCAGTGTAGAGACACAACATTTTTTCGCTTATTTTAACGCGGATTATGTTGTTGTGTAATATTGTTCACTACGAGATTTTTTAGCGAATCAATTTTTTTTGGCGACGAAAAAAATTTGGCACATTTTACCATCTCTTAGCGACACAGAAAAAAATCTAATAAATTTTATTCGAAACTATTTTTTTTTTGCTGAAAATTCAACGAAATAAAAATAGTTTTCGTTTTTACAAATACAAGTATGTATAGATAAAAGTCTTGCAGTAATGTTTCTAATTTATAAGTGAATTCTTTTTATCAAAATTCATGTCATATTGCGTTATGACTGCATTCAATAATTGAATATTTCGGTATTTCTTTTTATTTAGTGGTAGAACTTTTGACATTCGCAAAGCAAATAATATTATTTCATGTGTATTTTTTTTTATCATAAATAATAAAATATTTTTGTTTCCAACATCAATGTTTTTTTCAAACTTATTGCGAATTAAATCCAAAGTTTATTTAATGCATGAATTTGTTGTGGTATTAAAGAGAATCAAAATATAAAGTAATAATTTTCATACATATATATATTTTTTCTTTTTGAATAGCAACTAAATATTTAGATTTAGTGTGGAATTTTTTTTTTGACTAACTTAAAACCCGTGATCAAACAGTTTAAAATGATTTAAATTATCATACATTTTAAATTCATTTTTCAAACCCAAATTAAAATTAAATAATAATCTTATTCCGTTCAGATTCTGTTAATAAACTCATGTTAAAACTATAAACTATATACTGATGTTAAAAATTATTTTAAAATAAAAAAAACTCACTTTCAATAGTATATTACTAGTTCGCTAAATTCAAAACTTAAAATACTCAAAGCTCCCAATCAAAGATTTTATATTGTTTTCTTCAAATAGTTTTTCTACACTTTTGAGCTTTTTTAAAATTCGTTCAAAAATTTTATTATGATTTTATGAAACAACAATTTATTTACCTGTTATAAATAATAAATATTATTGCATCGATAAATAATCGATATATAATACATGTATACAATGTATAGATATCTAATATTCTCGAGAAAAAATAAACATTAAAAATTAAAATAAATAGCTTAATAAAAAAAATTATACAAATCATCGTTTAACTCTTAAAAAAAATAGTTTAAAATGGATATCTAATTATAGCAATAACAAAATTTTAAAATAATGTTTACTATCATATATTTATAAATATTTTTATAGAGTAACTCAATATTTTGAATAAATAATTTTAATCATTAATTATTTTTAAAAAAAACTTTCTAAATATTGATAAAGTACTTTTGAATTTATGAATATTGAAAATGTACAGTATATGGCAATTTAAGCCATCTATGAGAGAAATTTATAATAAAGCATAATATTTATTTGCATATTTCCTGCATATTCAGGTGAAACACTGTACAGTTTTTGCTGTAAATTAATACAGTCTTGTAAATTGTATTTTTAAATAATACAGTAAATATAAAGTAAATTCATAAGACTGTAATATAAACAACTTTTTAATTTCTTTTCCCAATTCATATCTTGTCATTAAATCTGAAAACTTAAAATAGAAAATCGAATTTCTAGTAACATCTCATCGATCAAAATTACAACTATCAATACTTTGCTGTAAATATATTTCGCTTTAAATTTTCTAAAATGATATAAATTTTTCATGTAATCACGATTAAAATTTATGATAATTTAAATGAGAAAATATAAAGCATATATATATATATTTTAGTCTACTTTAATTTTAATTTATTTGGCAAATAAATTTATAACTAAATTGATCAGAAAGTAAATTTTTCAAAAGAAAGTTAGATATATAAATGATGCCATCATAAGAGGCATCATCACCATCAATCTTGCGGAAGTTGGCGCGCATTGAGATAAATGAAGACCACTCGAGATTGTAAAATAAATAAAGTAAAAAACTTTTTATTGATTTTAATTTTGTAAATTACTTTTCGTAAATTAAAAAAAAGAGAGATTTTCAATTACTGGTAGGCATCAATCAATAGGCAACATGTCTCATAAGCTCGATGTCAAAACACGAACCATTTTCTCGAGTGAATGGAAAAGCAGTTCGCCATTGATAGCCGGCAATGAAGTCTATGATGTGCACAACACTGTAATGTCAATATATTTTCTGCATCGACGACGAATGCATTTGCATTTCGCTTCGAGAGCCTCATCGATACACACTTTCGCAAACCCTCTCTGTCTATATTTCCCCAAATCGCTGGAGGGATACAAACCAAATACTAGAGCGTTATTATTATTTATGAAGTGTCTGTCTGTGTGCGAACCGAAACAAGTTTGAAGCGCGCCGAACAGTGGTGTACGACTGTGTGCCAGCTGTACGACGGCAGTCAAAATTTATTCGTACTCCAAGTTTGTGTGAATTCATCAAATATTCAGCCGTTAATCAGTTATTGGCCGACACGAGCCATTGTCAGATACGGCTCGTATGGGACCCAAGAGAGACATTTTGGCACGTTTTTAGGCGCATCTCGCGAGTCAGTGGCGCGTGTCATCGCAGGCCTCGTATGCGCTCACTCGCTGTATCACCACTAACACTACGGCAGAGATGAGCCCATTGCTAAATAGGTGCTAATAATTCATATTTTGCCATTTCTCCACTTTGCGAGAGTATATTTTTAAATTTCCTTTCAAACGAGAGTATATTCAACCCGTAAAAGCCCACCACTGAAGCGATATTTACGACGAATTTGTTTTTAGTCAAAGTAGAGATAGAGTAAAATAAAAGTAAAAGCGAAAAATACTCGCTCACAAAAGATTTGCTTTATGTATTTTTCGAGATGAGAAAAAAAATTCCTGTATGAATGAAATAAATTACTGCGTGTCTCGGCGTTAGACTTCGAGCACTACGCACTTAACTTATTATGTTAGGCAACAACTCTCTAAAAATATGATAATAGAAATATACTTCTTGGAGAGCAGAGAAAAAAAATAGGAGACACGCTCTGCTACCTCTCATTTCTTTTGCGTTTATCTTCAACTTATGGCATAGAATTCTTAAGAGATTCGCGAAATTATTTTAATTTATATATTCTTACTATTTTTTATTTGTGAGTGTTTACTGGAGAGCGGCTCGAGTTATGCAAAAACATTCAAATATAAATGATTTAGTATTTAGTCGTCTGAATAAATTGCGTTTGACTGTCTTAATATTTCACTTTTCAAAAGTTGACAATAGAAACATTTTCGCAAAAAGTTTTTAAAATTAGAGTGACTGAAGTATAATTTTTTTCTTGTTGGAGGAAATGGATTATCAATTTCGTTATAATTTATAAGCCTTTACTTGTATGTCTGTCTGGCTTTCAAAACTATAATTTTGGAAACATTTTCATTCATTAATTTCGAAATGAGTGAAAACGACGGCACGACATGTGTACAAACGCTTAGTTCATCAAGTTTTAACACTTTCAAGATATTTCAAACCCCAAAACAGAGCGCACCGGAAACGAGTGCAAAAAATTGTTTCATATCGTTAAACAGTTGGCTCTAAAGTCGATTAGTTTATCGCGTTTGGCGTTCAGTTGTTTATTTTAAATATATAGTCAATGATTGGCGCAAAAATAACAAACACATAATTCAATACTTTAAAAGCAGAGTAATGTCGCAAAAACCGTATTTCTCGCAATTCGTTTCGACATATTTTGCGCCAAATGTTTTAGACAGCAATTAGAAATTCATTTTTAGATCATTTAGAGAGTATGCGAGTCAGCGATCATATCGAGCTAATGGATGCGAGATTTGTGTCGCTTCCGCTCGACGAGCGAACGACTTATCGCACACTCGTTTACGCAAATAAGTCAGACTTGCTTTTAATTAAATAAGCTTTATTCGAGTGCAGTCGTCATTTAGCTCTCACTAAAGTTTCAGTGGAAGTAACTCCTCAAACATGTTAGGAGTAAATCACGAAATACATAAGAAATAAATATTTGAGCGCAAATATTTGAAATCAAACAAACGAAATGGGAAATCATTGGCGACGCGCTGTGTGTTTGGATGTGTGGTAAATGAGAGCTCAGCGAATATTATTAAAAATTATGAATTCACGGTCTCAATGAAATTAATTTCGCCAAACCTATTGCGATGCTTTCCGGCTATCCATTGTGTTCATACATAATTCGCACCCAAATTTTTAATTTTTCATGGCCCACCTCAGGGCTGACGAGTTTTTCGACATTTTTTTTTATTGTAAATTATGTTTCGAATGTTTAGAGAATAATAAATTGAAATTTATAATCTCTAAATTTTTTTTGTTAAAGTTTATAATAAAAGCGTGGCAAACGCTGGAAAACAGTTATCCGTATTTATTTAGACTGAATCGCTGATATCACTAAATAGCAGTTAAATGTTCACTTAAATAAACACATTCAATAATACGATCAGTTATGCTAATGGGTTAACAAAAGACATAAATCATTTCGAATTATTCTACAAATTCTTAAAAGACAAAATTTTTAAGAAAGTACTAAAATTTATTTACGAAGAGTTGACAAGTAATAGCTTAAGTAATAATAATAATAAGCGTATGTCTAAAAATTATGGAATGACATGCTTAAGAGACGAGAATAAATCCGAAATAAAATTTTTGGCATAATTTAATTTAAACTTAACTTATGTGACATATTTTTGTTTTTACGATTTAAGTCGAGTATATAATCATTAGTAGACTTGAAAATGATGCTGTATTTTATAGCCAAACATAAGCCGAATGTCAGCTCAACAGAAATGACTATATTTCGCGTAACTTTGAAACTGACATTTTCCGATACAGTCCACACGCCCAAACAAAATTAATAACTGAGTGCAAAGAATTTTACGCTAATAAAAGATATACTCGCGTGCCATCATTTACCATATTTTTTTGTAAATATCTCTTGCAGTAGAATAAAGTATAGTTATTTTACATTTGAAAATAAATAATCAATACTGAATATTCTTGTAAATGAATGCATTCAAATATTCAAATTTTTAATGCTTGAATCATTAAATATAACTCTTAAGCGAAAAAGATTTTACAACTTATTAAAATGAAAAGACAACGCGAAATAACTGAACGATAAGCTTAGAATTATGATTATACATGTATACCCGTTTCAACATTTTCAGCATAATTACTGCCATTACGGACAGATGCTGTAAATTGAGGCGAAGACAACAATTATGATTGCTTGGCGTGATATCTATAAATGGAGGCAAGTTTTTCCCAGCTTTGCATTTATTTATTTCAGCGTTTTTTCTATGTAAGCCTAATGCGGTGTAAACTTATTTTTTTCGATTACATTTCTGCTTCTCATTAGTGGGCATACTTTACATACAACACAAGTGCAATGATCACAATATGATTATAAATTGAGCATCCATTGAATCGATCGTTTTCAATAGAAAATTCGGTAATAAAGTTTACGCAACTAAAACAAGACTAATATATTTATTTCTGGATAACAAGTGAGTTGGAGTACAGACGCTTTGCACGCAATTGAAAGGCGGAATCTCAATGGGGGTGAATCTTATATAAATGTAAATCTTATCTCAAAGGTGTGTGTGTTTTGTCTAAAAACAGTTTTTTTTTCTTCTTTTTTTCGGTATTATAAATGTGCGCATAAGAAAGCGAAATATTCAAAATAGAAGCGTCGCATACCTCTCCATACCTCTCCAAACCTCTCTATTGGCAAATATGATTGCAGACCACCCACATTAATATTGCAATTTAAATTGTGCTTTATCTCATTGAGGCGCACTTAAATAAAGGTTAATATCGGTGCGCCACGTGTGGGGAGAGAGAGAGAGACACACGTTGTTAAAGGTTGGCGTTAATGTGGAAAATGATTGTGCAGTGAGTGGTGTTTTCCAATACTTTTCAAACTAATAAATTGCTTTTAAAGCGACAATTAAGATAGCCGTAACTGTTTCTCTCGTGATTTATGGAAATACAGTGTTTCCTGAATTGTGAAGTTTTGATTTTTCAATTTAATGACCCGAAATGGTATTCCATTCGGTTTAGAGATTAATTTTTATGAATTCACAAATTAATAGGGGGTTTGAATAACGTGTATATAAATGAATGGAGTGTAGAATAAATTACTCATACGCTCGTAGTGAAGGGAACTTTTTATCTTGAATTTAATAGCCATTCCTCTCCAAACCAATCCCTTCCCCATAATAAAGCACGTGTAACACTATATTATTATCACTGGTATATTCTTATGGTTGAACTTTAAAGTTTTCGCCATTATTTTTATTATTTCTGTTCATTCATGAATGATATGATGGGCTGTGCATTAGGGGAACAAACTGTACCAAACTTTAAAAGCAGATTAAAAGAGGAAAACGCATCTCTTGGCAACAGTAACGCACTGTAACGAAGACATGCCAGTGTGGGTGCTCTGAGTTCACCAAATTCAATATTACAACACTAATATGTTATACTGTTATCATTGATTTTATGCTATTCTTAAAAGTCTTCATTTTTTAATTATTTTGATAATTTGATATATAATCTTATTAAATGTTCATACATTACATGTGTATTTTTAACAGATGAACATCCAATCAAATTCAAAATCAGATAAAAATAAGAATATCAATTATATTGAGCTGATATTGTAAACAAAAAAATAAGGGATTTTTAAAAATAACTGAGTTTGAAATTTTAAATTATAATTTATTTATTATGATAGTATAGACCTATTAAACCAGAAATTGTTTAATAAACTTATCGATACGCGATGATTGAAACAATATAACTGGTCAAACAAATACGGTATTTATAGACAGCTCATTTGAAAATAAGAATGGCTCACAAACTATACTTTGTTATAGTCATTGTAAACACACATTCGGCAACTTAAAGCATATTTTTGAGGTCAGAAAAGTCAACTCAAATCTATATAAAATTTGTGTTCCACTTACCACTTCTCTCTTCTGTGGGGAAGAAGTATGAGCTGACAGACGGACATCTCAAATCCAAAGTTTGCTTTTGCAAAACGACTTCAACTAAAAATAGACACATTAAACGTTATCAATTCATTTGATTTTATTGAATATAAAATTATTAATAAAATAGAATATACAACACAGAGTTTAACTATAGTTAGTTAATTAAATGTATAGTCAAATTGAAGTTCAAACAGAAGCGATGCATTCAAAATATAATGCAAATGCGATTATTAAATATAAATAGTATATATTCGGTATGTATAGAGTTCATGCTCTTACTTCTGAGCTTATTATCAATGATAATGTGAATGAAAATAATCAATTTTAAAATGTCGCGCTTTAATTTTTAAATCAATAATGTGTTTGCAATGAACAAAGTTAACTCATTTGCCTTAAGTAACTATTAATAACTCTTAAAAATTTTCTTAAAAAGGGTTAATAATTAGTTCTATGACCTCGTATCATATGATTCTAAAACATAATACCCAATCGAATATATTTTTAAAATGCATTAAATTATATTTTTCTAAATTTAATATTTACAAATATTTGTATTGTACTTAAAATTAAATTAATCAGTAGAGTATGTATAAGATCTGTTATTATAGTAAGTTAATAACAGAATTAGTGAGCAAAATAATAGCAAATATTTTCGGTGATACAGTCTAAACCAGTTAATTGAAACCCTTTTGTGCTTCAAAAAGCATAAATATCGAACGGGTGTACACATTGACTGTTTAATATGAACTTCTTTATTATCTAATAAAGTACTGCGCGATACGAGGAAAGAGGCCTCTGCTAAGAATGGGGGCCCAAATGGCCCCCATTTCTCTCGTTTCAAAAATGCCTTCCCTTTAATATTGTCGATATTATTTTCATTCGTTAGTATAAGTGAAGAAACTTTAAGAGAATGAGCTGAGAAAATATTTTGCACTCAGGAAATGAGTCGCTATCAGTAAAATTGAAAGGAGGAGAGGTTTCGTAGAAGTTTCGAGCATTTTTTCGTTATAAA
>JAQIYA010000510.1:0-19636 GCA_034699355.1 Microtritia minima
TTGAAATTTAAAAATGATTAATATTAAATTAAATATAAACGTGTTTCATAAATTTATTAATTAACTTATTATGATGTGCTGAATATAGCTAATTACACATTGTTTCGAATAAGATGTAAACTGGCAAACATTTAGGAATAGAGATTTATATTTTTAGGTTTAATGGGAAAATTAAACCACTTTATCCAAACTTATCAAACCTTATTTCGAAACGCCATACTTATTCCATTAAACTAAATTATTTTTTATTAGATAACAGAAAATTTTAGTGACAAACTAATATTAATTTTTTATTTTATGTGCATTATTATTGTGAAATATAAACATACGATCCAACTTCTATAAACTGGTTTCGCATTATTAAGTCAATACGAGGTTTTGCAGATATATAATTTAATATTTTTATAATAGACATCGCAAGCTCTTCGTGAGTAACAAATTTTAAAATGACATTCATATTATTCTAAATATACGGCTCGCATCTAACATTTAAGTTAAAATTTATTGAGGTTTAACGAAATATTAAAAAGATAAGGGAAAAAGTTTGAAATAGAAATAAAAAAGTTGAGATGTATTATTGAGAGTTACGTTTTTATTTGTTAACAATTTATATAATTTCGACAGAAGTATGAACAATACTTGAATTTGAATAGTTATAAAATATTATTAAATTCTATTACGCAAAACAAGGTTATGCTAAAAATTTTTCTAAATTTACAGACTATTTTGAGTGAAAAATGACGAGCATATCAGATAAATAGAAACAATTTTTGTTAAACGCAAATAATAGTGTTTGAATAGCGAGATATTGAAAGACTCTGACAAGAGAAAAATGTATTATAATTGACACTTTGTCGCAATACAATGATTAAATTGTAACTTTGCTTTTATTATCACGAAACGATCAAAACGATCAAAACGATCAAAGCGTTTGAAAATAATCTCAATTCGGACACATGTGGTATACCTTAGTTTAAAATAGAGAGAGAGAGACCAGACTTGCATTATGAATATAAGTGTGGTATAACATGGATCGTTAGTTTCATCATCGGAAAGGAAATTATAGCTTAATGCATCGATTTGGAGACCAGTACTGAACTCAACTGTACTCAACTGTACTCTACTGTACTTCAATACTTTATATGCCAATCGCGTGACTCGCAAAACGTGTTGAATTCCGCACTCTTCCTGTCATTTTTCTCACCACTATTGCCTTCAGAATAAGCCAACTGAAGCTTATCACGAATATTATAATATAATATAACTTATAAAAGTTATATTATATACAATTGCTTGTACAATGTATGCACAACTGCTATTCTGTACGCTATGTATATTCGCATGCATTCTCGTTGATGTTGTATGCCTTCCGCGGACAGACATATAATATTAGGCATAACAATCGACTGCGAGAACGTAATGGTTTTGAGTTTTTAATGACTTCTAGAAGCAGCACATTATAGCGGATCGTTGGGGACAAACTGATGCATGCGTCCTATTGATGTCGCCCATTGATGTCGCCCATTCATGGCGATCGTACATCGCATACATCGCGCACATCGCACACATCGCTGCCAAACAGCCGACACAGAGCTGACATAGAGCTCGCACACCACACGGAAATGTCTCGCATGAGAGTTTGACATTCCTTTTAAGAGTATGCATATTATGTAAGTATGTTTAGTGAGTGGCTTTAGCTGGTGATGAATGGCACATATCCTTTGCTGACAAAAAGCACATTTGATCACTGCTTTGATCACTGCTCTGATCACTGCTGCATATCTTTGATGCGTCATGCGTTTTATTATTGACCAAACCATGCGCTCCCAAATGACAGGAAATAGCGAATATGATCGCAATTGATTTCTTTCCTTACTTTCATTTCCAGTGTCACCACATTCGGCTTTTCATTCGCTAATTATGCCATTTCGGATTGACATACATTTTCATTCAATTTGACCGAATTTAACCGGATTTGATTGTCAATTTTAAAAAATTTTGCACATCGGATGCGTTTTTTTGAAATTTAAATCGATAGAAATAATATAAATGACATATATTTTACAATTGTTTACGTAAATACTTATCTCTTCATTAGAGTGTAAAAATATGATTTATTGTCCACTCAAACAAACTTATAAGTATTAAACAGACAAACCTTGACAAGTGTCACAAACAATAATTGGCGCAATTAAGTTATTTTTAACTTTAACTGTTAATTAATAATTAAAGATGTATTAAATGGTCATTTTTTGTTTATCTTTTATTATAACTTTTTTTAGACTGACTGTGATTATCATAAATCCTTTAATATTTTAAAATAGTTTGATTAACATTTAGATATTTGATAAATTTTATTATAAATTTTTAAAAAGGAAAATATATTTTAAAATATCTAAATATTAAGTTTTGCGCATTAATTTTGTGTATCGAATAAGTTTTATTTACTAACAATTACATAAATTGCAATTTATCCTCAAATATGACGGATTAATTGTTTTAAGCTGAATGCAAAAATTATAAAACTAATTATAATAAATTTGTGATCTCTCATTGGTTTCAAACCATTTTAAGACAAACTAATATTAATAATTGGTCATTATTTTAGATTACATTAAATAAAATAATTGATCAGTGATTTTCAAAAATATTGTCCGACAATTTTCAGCTTAAATCCGATCCGTTTTGGTCTCTATTTTGAATAATTTTACCACTAAAAGTGATATTTTGGAGGACAATAATTAAGGTTTATCGAGGACGAGGTAAAATTTCCTAACCCATCCGACAATTTTTTTTGTGGTCATTTTGATAATTCGACAAGTGTTTTGACATGGATTTATCTTAACTTCTGACCTCAAGAAGTCAGTGATTAATTTTTTTCTGGCCATCAAATTGGGATTTTCAAGTCTATAAACACTTAATCAAAATTTTTTAAACCAAGGATTGAACTCGTATACTAACAATTCGTTGCCCAAAATCAAACAAATGTTTATTGTGGCTATTGTTATGAGAATAACCATTTGAATCTCAAAGAGCATAAAACGCATGATATGAATCTCGTGAGGAGCCAAATACCTCTACAAATGTCGTAATGGACACAATATAAGACAATTTTACTTTTGCACAAATTAACTTAAATGTGTATTCTTTTAATTAATAAAAATAAGTTGATTATAGAATTGCATTATCTATGCTTAAATATAGTTCAAATATTATAATATTTTCAGCTATTACTTATTTGGTGACCAAATAAATAAGCATATCTTAATCAAAATGGCAAAATTTATTTATATATTTTAAAATTTAGAATTAATATATTTTAAAAACGATAAAATATTTTAAATAAATAAAAACCAGTAATGATAGACAAAAACAATAAAACCGGTAATTTTCAGGGGGAAAAAATACTCTTTAAAGATAGTTTCGAGAGTTGATTCGAACGCTAAACACATTTAACATTTTTAACAGTTTAAACTTTTAATAATGAAGTCGGTTTTAAACGATATGCCAGATCTATATTAATAATAATGCTCAACGTAAGTGTATTATTATTATATTTGTGGTTGCCTTTGATAATTTAAAAGTATTGACAATTGAAAGACCAAAATATTGAGCCCTTAAGGTTTTGTCCATTTGTCTGGATAGGAGAAAGATGGACAGTCGAACAGGCGTATGGACGGAAGGACCGACATCTCAAATCCATAAACTTACTCTTGTCTAAGTCTAAATCAGCTAAATTTTCATTTATTTAATTGTTAATTTTTAGTGATAAAAAGTTAGAACCACGTATTAAATTCATTAATAATATATTACATTATAATACATTTTTAAACTAATAATAAGTTAGAAAAGAGTCAATTAATATTAATTAATTTTGTAAAAATTTGTAAAAATTTCGATTATCTAAAGCTTGTAATTTAATGAAATATTGTTTCTGTTACGCATGAATCAGTTAAATCTATTTACTAATCAGCGAGATTTTATTCAAAAGTGTCGTCAATAATCATATTATTTCGTTTAATTCGTTATTTTAAGTAAATATTATTTTATTTGAATATTATTTTATTTAAAAATTTTTATTTTCTTCATAAGAATAAGTTTAATATTATTTAATCTTAAAAAAAATGAATCATAAAAACCAAATGATAATCAACTTATTTAATCTAAAATCCCGATCTTTAATTACAATATAAATTGATTACTAAATAATCGTTACTTTACACTAGAGTTGATAAAACACTTCTAACAAATTACTTTGCTTACAGTAATTTAAAATGTGCACAATCTTCAAGACACTCAATTAAATATTAATAATTTGCAAATTTTAAGCTAAACCGATTAATACTATATATATTTATATTGCTGTAATTAGATTTTTAAATTTTTGATTTATCGCATATCTAACTGAGCTTAATTTAAAATCATTATCATATTATGCAAGAGATTATTAAATCAATGCCTGTAAATACAGACTCTTATTTTCAATCCTAAACAAACATGTGGGCCATTAATAAAGATCTTATGCTGTATTAAAAACTACTTACTTTAATAAATCTTTTTAAGAATCATGAGTTTCAGTTAAATTCGAAGAAAAAAACAAAAAAACTATTAAATATCATCGATATAATGATATAATGTTAAAGCCAGAAGCTGTTCGACGCAAACGTTTAGAGATCGAGATTAGAGGTAATAATTTCAAAAAATTCATTATTATTAACTAAAATATATCGTTAAAGTTTTTTCTACTATTTTTCTGCTAAATTGCAATTATTTTTTATCATAACAAAGTTAAAATCACAATTTATCTGGAAATGTAAAGATAATTTTGGCGAATAATCTGATAATAATTTATATTTATATTGATGACAATTATTTATAATAAGCATTTGGTTAGTAAATCATTTCTCAATTGCTTAATAAGTCATACACCACTATGCGATTTATATAACACATAACTTAAATCCAGTCTATGCTTGTGTGGACTCGTTTTTTTAACAAGTAATCAGATAAGTGACAATTTTATAGGGAGTAGTTTGCAGGTTAGGGCAGAATTATCAGAAATCAAGACGAAAACAGTGTATATTAAGCGTTCACACAAGTATCACAAGTGGTCCCGTAAAGATATAATAAGTGGAAGAACATGGTAATAGGGCGCCAATACATCGCCTTTCGCGATGTCTGTGAATGTAATTTACGACCAGATACGCTGATATTCGCTGATTTAGTTTTTACTCGCCAAAGGGCTTTTAAAAAGGAAACTTAAACGCACAACAAAAAAAGTTAAGACGAACCTCAACATTGCTAGGCGTGAAGGGGGGCATAGAGAGCGCACAGCCGAGCGAGGGGTCGAGGGGTCGCAGGGGGCGAGAGGGGTCGTGACAGATTATGGGCGCCGTTTGGTCGGGTGTTCGTTACGTTCGTATGAGTTAGTATATGTTGGTATGAGTTGGTCTGTGTTGGTGTGCGCTCTCCGAGAGTCGAATGACATGAGGTATAACTTGATGAGTTTGGGCTACGCTAAGGGAGGATTTTAAAACAAATAGTGAGCAGCTTCTACTATGGCGATAATTTAGCATGTCTGCAGTTTGAGTATCTAATTTAAACTTAAAGGTAAGCTCAGCCGAGCTCATGGCTCGTACGGCTCATGCCTGGCTCATACACGGCTCGTATGTGGCTCATACGTGGCTCCAACAAACCTAGCGTGCGATGGGGGGCACACAAACTCATTCGCTAAGCACGAACTCACCTCTATATCAATGCGCACACCATCACAACCATCGCATTCATACTTTCATACATTCATACATTCATACGGTCTGTATTACACACCACACACATCCACAGCCGTCTACAACCGTCTACAACCGACATCCGTCTACAACACTAATAAAATTGAAACACAATTCTGCACAAACCAATAGCTATGCTTTACTAATTAATTACTTAACAAAAGTTTGGCATTCTATACAACATATAGAGCCGATACAACATGAGAGCAGCGAATCACTCATTTATCGTCACATAGTGATGATCGCACTGACGACACTTCAGCGGTCACGCCACGGCTCACACCAGCGGACACGTCGAGCGGACACGTAGAGCTCGACACTCCGTTTGACAAACCATTGGACACACCGCTCGACACACTCGAGTCGACCGCCGAGTCGAGTCTGGCGGCCGTCATATTATGGTCCTGGTTGGCGATTCTGGCAGCGGTCAGATCACCGATGTAGGCACTGAGCACTGCCCGCGGGTCCAGACCTTTCAGGTCAAACTCGTTGGCCGACATCGATGACGGAAGTCTCATCGCGGAGAAGTCGAACGGATGCAGACCTAACGGGGACGCGAAGAACGGGAACGACACGCCGGAAGCGCCGAACGGCGACGGAGCGCACGCGAACGGCTGAGTCGAGCACTGCGAGCCCGAGTTCTGGTGGCGAAAGATGAACGGCGACCACGACGGCACTGCCGACAGCCCGGCCGACAGGCGAGCCATGGCGGCCACCTCTTCGGACGCGTTCGCGTGCATCGAACCGGCGTTGGAATAGAGACGAGGAATGACTGGCGGCAGGCCGTAGGCGGACATGAGGCCACTCTTGAACGCTCCGTTGTAACTCATTTCGCAAGTGTGGAAGTCATTGCATCGCTCCCTCTCGAGCCTCTCTCCCAACTCGAGCCCTCTCTCGCCACCGTTGGCACCGCTTTTGTTGGACTCGCTTCCCTTCGAGTCTCGGTTTGAGTCTCGGTTCGAGTCTCGGTTGGCATCTAAACATCAAAGTTGAACACAAATTATTATTTTAAATAGAATGGCTAACAGTAAATGTCTTTGAGATGCGATACAGTTTATGAGACGCAGGAATGCTGTGCTCTGGAGTGCTATGCAAACTACTAAACTGCACATTACGGCGAACATGACGGCGCCCGACGCTCACACCGACGCTCACTCTAAACATGCCACGCATAACTCTATTTTGTTGTATATGTTTTCCTAGTAGTTGGCAATTAGTGGTAAGCCATATGATATTACTTGAGTAACAAGTAATAAGCAAACACATTCACCACTCAGTGTCTTCATATAGCTTTTATACGACCCGTTATGAAGTCGTTAAAGAAGTGCCGATCAATTCTTAAGAGAGAGAGAGAGAGAGAGTTTACGAGCGCTTCCACTCTCTAAGCAGCGATTTATTTGCTTAAATATCAAATATTGAAAGTTTGCTTCTTATATAACTGATGTCTAAATATTTTATAAGTGCAGGCGCAGTAAATCTCAATTAACTCTCTATTTAAATCAATTCTAAGGTATCAAATATTTAATTTTATATCTAATAGTTTATTAATGATAACGCAGAATATGTAATATTAGAAAAATATTTAGTTTTAATTACTTATTATTCACCAATAATATTAAAATAGAGAGCATAGCATTCCTTTTCTTAATAATAATAATATTTTTTTATACAGAATTAAAATATTTTCCGCGCATATGTACTGAAAGCCTAGCATTTTTAGCTGCAGTTAATAATGCGCTATACACTACTTTTTTTTAAAACAAATAAAATAGTTTTTGTACTAATACTAACGATTGTATGTTTTAGTGGTGTATTCCTGAAATTATAAAACCTTTAATTTTCCCATATTTTAAGCCCGTATAAGTGTGTTTAAACAAACTTAATTTTGTAATACAACACAAATTTCACTATTTTGCCGATTATGGGAACGGGAGAGAGCGAGAGAGAGAGAGAGAGAGAGAGAGAGAGAGAGAGAGAGAGAGAGAGAGAGAATAGATTTCTGGCTATTTAGAAATAGTCTGCGTTAAACAGATTTTATGGCACAAATATTTAAAATATAAGTTTAAATATTATACTAATTAGTAATTACAGTGTTTATATTAAAACTTTTTAGACATTTTAGAAAATAATTTGGTAATTTATAATTTAAAATTGCGCATCACTTCAGCTTTAGAGTGTAATTTTAATAATTATTTTCTGTAAATATAGTAAAACTGTTTTATCTATTTGAGCCATATTTTATTAAAATAAAGTGCTCAGATTTCGCAAATAATAAATTATTTTGCGTCAATGTCAGCGTTTGCAACCTTAAAGGAGATCATTAATTTTCAAGACGTTTTACATTCTATTTAATGAATCCGAGAGCTTCACAACAGTCTTCATTTTCAAATAAAAAACTTATGAGACTTTTAAATATTGTTTAAATTATTTTGGCATTTATAGCTTTGAATAAATTTTTTTTGCATATGTGATTATAATGAGATTTATCTCTAAACTAAATAAAATTTTATAAAATGAATTTCACGCAATTTTATGTTTAAGTTTTTATATCCTTTATTTTTTTTTATTTGCAACTTTTGTCCGTAAGCTTATCTGACAGAAATTTAATTACTATTTATTACCATACTATACATTATATATTTCTCATCTGATTTAAAAGCTTAATCTTACTCAAAGAATTGATTCCCCTGCAAATATTTCTTGAGAGATATTATTAGAATAGCTGTATAATAAATATAAGTATAATTTTTGTTTTTTTTGTTATAATTTTAAATTTTATAATGTTTTGCCTTATTTTATTTTTTATCTAATAAAAAACATCATAAAAATATAAATGTAATATTACAAAGAATTATCAATTATGCGATATCATAGAGAATATATAAATTATATTATTTTCATATAACTTTAAGTTTTCGAGCGAAGTAAAACATTTTATTTTTACATTTTACTTTATAGGTTATTGATAATTATTCAACAAATATCAAAATAAAACTTTTATCCATAGTTAGTGATTCACAGTTACTAAAAATTAGATAATAATTTATAATATTTGTAAATTAGTTCAAATCTGCGGTGCTTTTAGAATATTAGAGTTATTTTTAAATTAATTGTATTTTTAGCTCTAATTCAGTTAATAAAATCTCACTATTAGATAATTTTCTATTTTCCTATTCAATATTGCAATAGAATTGACATTTAATTTTAACGACAAATACCTGAGTATCTAAATTCAAAACTATACCCTCCAATTAAATTTGCGCAAATCTTTGTTAAAGCAATAATGTGTATATAAGTTATCTATAAAAATATATTTTCTGTTTAATATGTTGGGTAAAACTAATATATTTTTTGTATAATCGCTAAACACTTTGTTTATCACTAAGTAGAACTAAATTTGCTAATTAAAGATCATATCAGTAAACTATTATTATTAGCCTTATTATCCCAAATGCTTAAAAATTGCGTACATTTGTCAGTCATTTAATACTGTCTGATGGAGAGCTAAATAGCCTCCCAAACGTTACAGATATTTTACCGGTAATCTTAATCGTTATGATTTTAAAGAAAAAGCTAAGTTATATAATGTTTGTGACCACAAGTAAAACTATAAAAATAAGAATTATAATTTTTTGTTAGCTTTTCAGGATTGCATCCAAACCGTAAGGCCAAGACCCGACTCTGGCTTATTTGACAGGCTTGATATGCCTGTAAAATAATCTGAATTAAAAATTTTGTTTTAGGAAAATATCAAAAAATAAAACATTTTGTTTGCTTTACTAGGATTAAAACTTGATAATCATTAAAACATATATCATTCAATTTTTAAATGCTGTTTATATTTTTTTTTCAGAAGAAAATTACTTAAAAAAAACTAATAGCCAAAAGAGTAAAATGCGATTTAATAATTAAAGCATCGGTCATAAGAAGTCATAGGTTCGTAAGTAAACTTTGCGGACTTTATTTTTTACTTAATTTTTCAAATCTATGTCTATAATCACGTGTAGTCTTATATAAAATTTGATAATTATTTAAATTTGAAAAATTCTAACAAATTACTGTCTAATTATACGAAATAATAATTAATTACATTTTGATTTGTTAAAAAAAAAGAAATGTTAAATTGTAAAATGCTTCGAAACAAGGGATTGTAATGTTAAAAACAAGTCTGAATAGATTTATAAACTCAAATGTCTAAACTTACTTAATAACTGTTATAAGTGTGTAAGTTTAATATAGTATTCTATAACTATTATACATTTGTATTAAAGATTTCATAAATTATTTTAAGAATTGTTTGAAATAATATATTTGATACATATATTTATTATAAAAAAATAATAGAGATTATTAAGTTTAATGCGCATTTCGTTTACTGTATAACGGCTTACTTATATTATATATGCATGTATTTATATAATTATATATATTATTTATGTGATAACATATTGTTGATAATCTGAATTATGTTTTACTTTTTAAATTCGACACAATCATTAGCTCTTTTAATATGTCTTTAGTAAGACTTGCTTAAAAGTAATTTGCAGTTGTAATGAAATTTTTCGATACGAATGTCTCTGATATAATATTTGCGAAACTTTTATTATCAAACTTATAATAGCGATTGCATTTTTAAAAATATAATTTAGTAGTAATAATTAAGAAATTATTGGCGCAGTTTATAAATGGATTGAAAATAGTTTGTTAAATTTCTAGTTTGTATTCAGGCATTTATGTCCAGCTTAACAATTAATTTTGTGTGGCAGGTCTTAAAGTAAGCATTGGCGCCATAAAACAACTCACGACTCAATTAATATGCATAGTGGTAATAGTGGTAATAATGTATATAACGTATAACGTAAACGTTGCGCTGCTTATACAGAACACGTTTAGAGTTTAGACTATACAGACAGTCTATTAATATTGAATATGATAACAGAAACATACTAAATGGTAGCTTTAATGAAGTCAAAACGGACTCGACATACAAGACATGTGAATTGTCAATCCGCGCCCATATAATGATCGTTGCATGCAATCAATTATATATGAAAAAAAACTTTTCTGTCGTACGTCACGGACACTAATTATACTGAAGAAGCAATGTTTAAACTATAAGTTACATAAATGTGTACACAAGCAGTACAGCATTGCATTGCATTGCAGTGCAGTCTCGCAGCACATGAGCATCGCTACACAGCATCCAAGTAGAGCGAGGAGACCACCGAAAGCGTGAAATAGCTAACCAAAACTGAGCTCAAACTCAGCCAAACTCGATGCCAATGCGGTAGACATGAGGAACTGGCATTAGATAAACGAAAACACACATGCACTCAGTGAATGGTACGTGAATGGGTACGTGTTGGCCATGGATTACATAGAGAGCGTTTCACTGTTTAGGCAATCATGCAAAACAAACCATATAACGCACACAATTGTCATCAATACATGTATCGCCACTATTGCCATATATCGCAGTATCGCCAGCATTGCCAGCACTGCCAGCACTGCCAGTCTTGCCAGTTGTCATTGTACTGCTCATTATAGAACAATATTAGAGACTGAACAGTCACTGAACACTCACAGAATGCTTACAGAATAGTCACAGAATAGTGAGAGCATAGATAGCGAAGAGTCAAGCTTTAAAGAGAAAGACAGGAAAAGCGCACACAAAGCGCTACGAAATGGCCTAAAATGGCTTCAAATGATTTTGTCGCAGTGCAGCCATCAGTGCAGCCATCAGTACGGCTGTGAGCAGAGCCACGAGCAGAGCGATCAGCACTGCATTTGCTTAATTGCAGCCTTTATTTAATTATCCCTGACTCGCACTGTGCTTACCTTCAATTTTGTCTACAGATGTTGCTATTGTGGGTGTTTTGCGCAAAATAGGCGAATCATCGTCGATATCGACCCTCTCGTCGTCATCGTCTGAGTAATCGAGAGCTGATGACTTGTCGCTGTCCTTTAGCTTGTCTTGAATGGCGACGCTCTTCAGCTCGTTGTCGCTCTCGTAGGCGAGCGATCGAGACTGGTTCATACCAATAACGATTTGCCTCCTCAACACAATTAACATCATAAAATAATTGCCTCAATTAAGCATATCATTCATACTTTTTCTCCCTCTTTCCCGCTCCAGTCTCCCGAAAGCCTTTGGCAAACGGATTGTTATCAATTTTTAAGCGCGTTATCTAACGTTATCGCGATAAATAACAAATCAATAATTTCGTAATTAATAATAGCCAACACTAATTGGGAATGAGTTTATCAAATGACTTACTTTTTCATTTTGATATGCAGTAACAGCTATGAATTCGGTCTCTTTGAAGACGTATGTCCTGAAAGTACTGTATGGCAGTTTTAAGAGGTCGTTAGCTCTGACTAGATGAAAGCGAGGTTGATATTTGTGCATCGAGTTGAGGATAGTCTGCTCGATGTAGAGAGGGGTTGGTTATTAGTTAGTCAGCTGTCAACGAATTGCGCCGCAACGCTGGCCACTCCGCACGCTTTAGATACTTACAAAACCATGCTTATCGGCGATATTGTTGGTCAGCTTTAACTTGTGAAACGAGACCACTTTCTGCATCCACTGCTCGCCAGTGCTCGGCGAGTCGGGATGGATGTACATTCGCTTCGGCATCTCCGGGTCGGCCTTTCCTGCCATAACCCACCGAGAGTTGTGAAATTTATATCTGCAATCGTCAGCGGCGACGATATCCATCAGCATTATGTATTTGGCTTTCTTGTCGAGACCAGACACACGTATGCGAAACGATGGGAACATACTGTCAGATGGAGAGACCAAATGCATTGCCATTATTAATGAATATTTATTAAGCCATTAAAAAAAATTTTAAAAAACGTGTAATGAATTAATTTTTAAAATGTGTTCTCGCTTTTAAACTATACATAATTAATTGCGTTTCGAATAAGCAATAAAGTATTCATGTTTAGCAACTGAATTATAACATAGAAGTTATACATACGAGGCATTTGCATATTAACTGTATTCAACTGTATTTCGCACAACAACACCATTATTCTCAAATTCAATGCTTTTGTTTTGAGTTTCAAATCAAATCTAAAGTTTGTAAATTATTATTTTGCTTTTAAAAATCAATAAAAATAACAAACTTTATAGATTTTTCCTGTTTGCATGAGTTTTTTTTGTTGTTTAAACTAAGGTTAAAGTAGTGTTAAATTGTTTGAATAATTTTAATTTTATAATATTAAATAAAGCAAAACTGAATAAAATTACAATAAAATAAAATAATTTTTAGGTAATAAACTGTTGTATTTTTTTTTTAAAATAAAATTTTGATACAAAATAATTAAAAAGGCATACTATTAATTATATTAACTAACGTAATGTAACGTAACGTAACGTAGGTTTGAGAAATAATTTATGAATTTTGTGACATATTTATTATGTCAATCTAAACCCTTTTTATAATTAAATAAAATGCTCGACATATTTCAATATATGTAAAATAGTGGAGACGATTAATTATAAGCAATGCGAGTCATTAGTATCGTTATTTGTCAGTTTGTAAATTAGAGAAATCAGAGAAATAGCGAGAATGAGAGACCGAGAGTGACGGGCGAGAGAGCGGAGTGAGAGAGCGGGAGAGAGAGAGAGAGAGAGAGAGGAGATAAGAATGAAGTCATAATTAGCTGGCGATGCATTATGTGCTCATGGCTAAAATCTCATCATTATGATATAATAATATAGGACTTAGATTTATAACTACAGTGGAGGTCCATATGTTTTAGCTCTATATCTCGCTCGCCTCTATGCTTGGCTCGGAGGTAATTGCTGGCATACCCAGAGGGCCTTCGCTGCCTTCGCTGCGCTCATATTTGAATAGGTGGGCCAACCTCTTGTTTTGTTAATAAGCATAGCTGTATGCGCCACCCGATTATGCTTAATCCTCATTGCGAATAATGTACGAATAATTCGTACATTGTGTTCGAGTAGTGTATGAATAGTGTATGGATTGTGTACAACATTTTCACATATAATAAAGAATCTTTTCAATTGGCTGTCAATGTATTGGGTTTGCGTTGGGGTTGGTTTCGGTGTGTGTACCTTAAATTATGCCTATTCAGTGACAGTAGATATATATTCATAAATGTAATATCTTTAGTTCATGCACTCATAATGGATTGAATATAATAATAGGCTCGATAGACAATCGCATATAAGCCTCTGTCATTTGATTTGTCATCTTTTGTTCCCTCCATACACACACATACGCACACATCCACACACACATACTCCATACAAACTCCATACATGTCCACATATAGTCCCACTTATCAGTTCCCATTCTGCTTATCGATTCATATTTTCTCATTTTCTAAGCTCGCTCTCATAAATGTATGCCTTAAGTCCTTTCAAATTTGTTTTTGTCTTCTTTGTTAATGCATTCATGCATGTGTCCAGTGTCTGCATTTTTGTTTTCGTCCAACATTTGAGCTCATCTCAAATGATGCATAATATGCGCGATCCATAACTAATTTCAATAGAGACCAGACTTCCCCCAATAATTGCGACTCTGGCCGACTCCTATTAATTTACTTTTCTATTTATCTCTACGTTCGCAATTGTTAATACATTTCTTTTCATTGTTAGGCGCATGAAAACGAGCATTTATGCATAAAACAGTCAATTCTGATCAACTCAAAGCTAATTTTGTTAAATATCGAGTTTATTTTTAAAACTTAAACTGTGCTTAAAATTGAATTTTGAGTCTTAAAAGATGAATGCATTTGAAAAATGATACTTATATCAAATATTGTCCTTAAATATATAAGTAATAAATATTAATTATGATAATTTGATTGTAATAGTAGATCAATAAATTTTTTATCTTAATATAAATAAAATATTTCAATTCATAAATTTATGCGTTATATGTTAAATATAAAATAAAAGCTTAATTATATTTTCATTATGTAATTTATTCACAATAATTAAATAAATATTTTATTTAAAAGATAATTTCGAAACATAGATAATTTAATTTTTTTTTACATTTTAAATATTCAATCAAAAAACTATTATTTTAGATTTATAGAGGATAAGAGTATAGTTTAAAATAATATGTTAGAGATAATTCAAATATAAGATATATTTATAATATATTATTTTTGTAAAATAATACGAAATAAATATTTAGATTTAATTTTAAATTTTTTTTTAGACTTTATACAAAATCAAATCATATCATAAAACGAATTGCATATTTCAACAAAGAATTCTTAATTTTTATTTTTATTATTTATTAAATTTTTTTGAAGAATGCATCAATATATACACCTTATATATACGGGGCATATATATATATATATGATAAACAATTGCACTTACAAAAGGAATTTTGAACAAAATGGATAATAGCAGAGCCACATTAAAAGCATATGATAATGAAATGAGCGCACAAGAAGTACGAGGTATGCGATCATACGTTTGGCAAAGTCGCCAAATTGTGAGTTAACAATTTCTAATGTCAGAATTAACACAAAAGATAATCTTAATTCACGGTTTTTATGTTTTTTTGCAAAGCTTGCGAAACAAAAATCATAATTTCAAGAAAATCAGTTTTGTTTTTCTATTAAAATTTTCCTTTATTACGCTTGCATTTACGAAGCGAATGCAATGCTGGCGCAGAGAATTTCAAGAATGACAATGGCTTACAATGGCAATCACTTAGATAACAGCTTACGAGTCGGTTTCGAGCTGACGCCTTCAATTATTTACTTCAATAGTATTTATTACTTTCAACTCGAAATGTGTGTCTTATTTCACAATATATATATATAGTGAAGAAAAGCAAAATACATTGAATTGCTAATTGTGATACGTAGATATTGTATTAACATTATGATTAGACACCCTAAAACTTTTATAGTTTCGTCTAAATGCCATTTTAGATTGACTTTTTTCTTTTCGTTTAGGTTTTATTTTTAAAAAAATCTATTAAAAGCATTTTCAAAGTGATAGGCCTTGATTTTTATTTTACTTAAAGTTTAAAATAAAAATTTTTTAAAAATAATTTGGCATAATTTAAAGCTAGAAATCATTTTTTATATTAAAAGCTGGAAATTAATTGTTTTTATTGTTATAAAAATATCTGATTATCTGACACGTCATTATGCGCTTACACTTGTGTTAATTAAAAATACTTTATTTTTATATTACAAGTTTATCAAAATGTTTTTTCTAAAATATGATTTGAAAAAATGTCAATTTATACAAAAAAAATATTGCATATAATAAATTTATTAGTTAGTCTTGCTCTTTGTCTCGATCAATATAAACATTAAGCGATTCAATATCCAAAATATTTTTTAATGTTAAAAATTCGAAAAAAAATAAATTAAAATTTAAATATTTTTCAAATATTGTAAAATATATACAATTCAAACAATAACAAAATTATGAGCAAATAAAAACTTATAAAAACATTTTAAAAATTTAATATCGATTAACAAAGTGCTGATTCTCAAGCATTTTAGATGTAATTCCACAGCAAAAAACGTGGCCCATGTGTGGATTAAAATTTTGGCCTCAGATGAAACTGAATAGAGGGCAAAAGCTAAGAGATGCTATGATTTATTTGTAAGAAGTATTGATTTCAAATTAAAAGTGTGTGAATTTGCAAAAAATTAGTGGCAAAAATTTATGACAAAAAATAAATTATTGATACTCTTGAACAACAATTACTACAAATTGAGAAGAAAAGTCTGTAATTTTTCGATGATTAAAAAAATCCTTATAAAGTTGTATACATCAATAAGAATAAAATATTTAATAGATATTTTTCGGACGAATATTGAAAATACTAACCGATAATAAAGTTAAATTTTAAAAAAGTTAAATTTCTTCAAAATTAATAATTTATAATTCATTTAATTTCATTTATTTCAAAATTTTGAAAATTTATAAATCAATAAAGTTTTGGCTCAATTATTTTGATTTAATTTTGAGTTCGAGAACAGCTAACTTAAGAAGATATCCGGTCTGTCTTTACGTGCACTCCACTGCCGGTAAGGGGTGGTAAAAATTGGTTGGCATCTTAATAGACTTTTAAGCTGCCAAATGCGAGACTGACAAATTTTAGGCGATCATAGTAAATGATAGTTTTAGGCGCATATAAAGTGCCATTTAAATATATTTTTGTAAGGGATTTTTAAAAATTAATTATTAAAAATAGAAAATTAAAATAAATATAAATATCATAAAAATTTATATTTAAATAGAGATCTAAGTCAGCGCTTACATAACCCTCGATTATGCTAACATATATTAATGTTTCTAAAATATCAAAATTAATGTTAAAAATCAGCTCATTTGTGTGGTTAGTGTTGTTTATTCTTATCTTTAATAGTTTGCTTTGTCAGAGCACTATTTGATGTCATAATTAGACATTATAACTATGATTACATTTTATAAGCATAACAAAAATTGTTACTCCATATCTTCAAGAAAAATTAGTGGCAATTATTAAACTGTGTGCGCAATTATAAAGAAATGTGTTAATAAGAAAATAATTGAATCGTCTTTATGTGAAATAAAAAGTGTGTGCTCTAACAAAGTGAGACTAAATTTATTTAATAAAATTTTAATTAAATCCATAGTAATGAAATTGAAATCAAGTTTTAAGACAAATATTAAGAAAATTTGCTTAGATATAGAAAATATTTTAAAAGTTAATTGAATTAAATAAATTCATTTTAAAATTTTAATTAAAAACTTTATTTACTATCAGTAAATGTGTCTTAATATTAATATAAGATATTTGTAAAAATCTTTTTGATGGCTTTGAATAACAATATAAGTTTTGAAAATAATAAATTATATGGCACTTTAGAGACTAAAACTGTAATATTGAACAAATAAATTCATAGATAGAGTAAGCAATTATCAAGTGATGACAATCAATCATTTCAAATAGTAGAACCCTTTTCTGTGGAACAATAGGCGCAGACGAATGCTAGTGTAACCTAAACTATTTATCTGTTGAAAACAATCGGTAGTATAAATAATAATTACGCATGGGTTTCGCTCAAAGAACAATGAAATTTATGTGCAAACTCGCGCTTTAGAGTTGCGTTTTTTCGGGCCTGATTTTTCAGTTTTGGCTAAATTGAAAAACCATGAGAACGGTAAGCATGCCTACAGCCATGTGCTGGACTTTTTGGGTTACGGGCTTGTAATTGAGAAAGCCTTGAATCTATAACTTACGCCATAAAAAATTTTAATAGCATAAAATTAGAGAATGCACACAATTCTTTCGTGGAATCTAATGTTAAGTATAGATTATTAATGCAAAGTGGATTCTGTCACAGCTAATTATGAAGTGAAACAACTTTTTTTTTGGTTTGAGGATAAATTTGATGTAATTATTAAATTTATCGCATTAATAATATTTAATAACAGTTCACGTGTTAGGGTTTTCATGCGATTCACAGCAATGGTGTAAAATGCGTTTAACACAGTATTTATGGTAAAGCAGCGACTTTTGATAAAAAATAAATATTAAAGAATGTCGGACTTAACGCAGATTAAGTCTCGATCTGATAATGACTAAACATGAATAATTAAAGGCTGAACTTGTTATTCCCAAGTCTGCCATAAAATGTAGTTGAAAATGACGATCGAGAGCGACGATTAGGGATGAGGATAGAGAGCGATAGAGAGCGAGAGAATGACCAGTAAAGCGCTCGCTCGGCATCGGCTTCGATGTCAAGTCGTGTATTTGTTACACCAGTTGGCATGTAAACTGATAACTCGCTGATATATGCCCTCAGCTGACATCGAGACCTCTGTCGACCCCACTTTTGTAATATGCACTTAGGGTTAGTGAGGGAAAGGAGAGAAACATCGCCGCATTGAGTGCAGCATTCAATACAGAATTCAATGCAGCGTTCAATACAGCACTGAATACAAAGAATTGGATGAGCAGTGGAATAACTCATAAGCTTAAAGCTGGTAGCGATCAATCTGTGAGTTTTGATAATACATAAAAAGATACATATAATCAAATTCAATTTTCGAGTTAAACGCATACATCTTAAGACAACTAATAAGCTTTAGACATGACATTTCGCTTGTTTGGTAGTTTGCGCCAAATCATTATCATTCAGTCTATACGGCGCCCGAGCGGCGGCTTTGTGTGATGTGGATATTAGGAGAAGCCTTCAAGAGTGCGACAGAGACGGAGACAGAGCTGATGTGTCGTGTCCTCATCCACAGTCAACACAGTCAGCGCAGAGCCATAGATGCGGCTCAGCCATGGCTCCTGCGGGCTCTATGCATGGCTGAGTGATTTTGCGCTCGACGTGAAGCGACGTCAAGCTCAACATTTCCAAGCAGTTCTGATCTGAACGACAAACGCCGAAACAGTAATTGCATGCGCGCATCACTATATAGGCCTGATTTGGCTCACCCTTAGGCTCGCGTTAGTCAGTAAAGTAGTGACTCGAGACAATAGGACGTTACTGTTGTACAGACGACACTTTGTGGGGACACTCACCGAGACGTCAGTTCGCGTTCGGTTTGCATTGAGTTTGCATTAAGTTTGCGTTCGTCTCCACTCTTTGTCGACTCGTGTGCTCCTCTCTATGCTCTCTATGCGCTCCCTATGTGTGAACATATCATAGCGAAGCTCATTGAGCCAACAATAAACTATCTTTAAAGCAATGCTAACGACATGCAAGTCGTGGTGTCATCTCAAATGAATTCTATTTAATAAGCAGTGATATATAACAGCGCAAAGTGAGCGCACATCACTCGCCAAACTGTGAATTCAATTTTGCAAAAAAAAGCAGTGCTTTTGGTGCAC